>JBBPMM010000657.1:0-15842 GCA_038090335.1 Solioccasus polychromus
CTATCTTTCTTTCCAGCAAAGCTTGATGTGATTATTTCAGGTGATTGTAGTACACTTCATGCACTGCATCAGGGTTAGTTATTGAAAGGGTTTTGGAGGTCACTGTAATTAGTTTATGGCATGCCAGGGCCTAATGTATGCAATCCAAACTTAAAGTCAAAAAACTGTTTGAATGAGTTGTCATTTTAAAATGGCCACCAATCAATCAAATCTTAACCAAATCTCTTAATCCTTATACCAATAGAAAGCCAAGAGTAAGTACTTCATTTCACACACTAACCAGTTTAGGGTAAGGATTAGAGTTATTGTGTTAAAGTATACTTAATGCAAAATATGCAAACATCTGGACAGTTTTTTGAGCCACTGTATCTACAGGCTGTTCTTGGGCTTTGTGAGACTGATCCACATTGAAAGCAAAATGATTTCAATGGATGAACTGTTCAAGTTGGCCAGTGACAGGGTCCTAGTAGCACTTGTTGTTCAATGTGCTATGGCCACAGCTTAGTTCAGATCACTCATGCATGTGAGCACTAATAATATCAGAACATGGCTGAACTTTAGAAGCAGCTGAGAGTAGGAATACATAGTAGCTCCACAAAAATAGTTGATGTAGTGGATCATCTCTGATACAGTCAATATGCCTATAATGCATAAAGTTGGGACCCACCAAATCCTAATGCATTTATTATGGTTATGCATGACAGTGATGTGTGATGAAATGTGACTTTGCTGTCACAGTGATGTGTCATTGAAGTTACAATGCTAACACTACACTTTGAAGTACCTATGCAATGTCATTTGCTTCATATTAGCCAGCTCCTGCTTCCATAGGTGTGCATGAAAGTGGCACAGGTGCTTTGATAACTTGGAAATATCCTTAGCCTCACTATACTCCAACACTGCCTTCATAAGCTGCTTGTCTAATGACATTGCCTGAGCCCTTGAAACACCAGGCAGCTCAGGCCCAGTGTCATCTTCCTTATCTGAGTTAATCTTAATGACCTCACCCCTTGCTATGGCCATCTTGTGATGTACCACAATTCCATTCTCACCTTTCTCACCTGTCAAGAAAAGTTCCATTTCACAAATCTCAACCTCTTTAGAAGGATTGAGCACTTCTGTTATGCTGGGCCTAGAAGCTCAGCAAGCTTCAATGATGATGAGAGAGAACTTGCCCTAAACAGACAGTGGCAGCAACTAGATGGTGTTATGCCTGGATAGACAGTGGTGGCAACTAGACTAATCCCTGCCCCTGAGCCTACCACTCCTTGTCCTCCCACCCCAAACCCATATGTCTTCCCTGCCAGACCTCCTATTGATGACAATGATCCAGAAGTCATACAAATTCAACATGAGGCTTATCTTACTGGGCATCATTGCAGCATACCATTGCATCAAGGACACCCCAGATATAAAGAAGCCTGCTACAAGTGTGCCATTGTCTTGAGCACTTTCAGAAGGATTGCCAATGGTACACCTGCCCACTCTGCCTATGTATGTGACCACCCTAGGTACAACCAGAGAGACTGTCCACTTCATCATCACACTTCCATTCCTTCCCCCTCCACATCTTCTTTGGGCTTCTCTTCTTACAGATGTGGAAATACCATAGCCAGAATTCATGCTCCTCAACTCTCATCACATTGTCCTTGCCCTGCTCCTTGTCCTTGTCTCTCTTCACCAACTGACTATGAGGGTGTCTATGATAAGATGGCTTGGGCCAATATTACATGGTCACCAGAACATTTAGGCCTAGATCTCTAGAAAGGTTCTTAGTGGAACTTCAAATGTACTAAGGGGGTAATGTTATGATTCATCAGTATCAAGCCTTGGTCATAGGTTCAAGTCCTACTTGTTATGCTGAGGCTAGTAACTCAGCTAGTAACTTATCAAGTAAACGCGGTGGTAGATACTGATGCATCTCCAAGGTAATCCCAAGATGATTACAACTAAGATGGTTGTCTCCCAATAAAGGGTATCAATGCACCCGTATGGAAAGATGTCCTGTTGAACAGTAGCAAGGAAGAGTAGGATCTGATAAGTCACACCTCGACGTGTAATAAAACCTCTAAGGATGGTAGCCTGGAGGACTGGAATGGTGGCAGTCTCGCTCCCTTTGAGCAGCTTGCTGGTTACTAGGCTTGGATTGCATAGAACTAGCTAAGGTACAAGGTTCAGAAGTCTACCTATTTATATATAGGAGAATGGCACACAGACCAAGAGAGAATAAGGAAACTATCTAGAATGTTCTGGAGAATGTAGACTATAATGAGTAAACCTGAGCTCTGGTGCTTCGAGGTAAAACAGGAAGAATCGGGAGATGGGAAATGTAGGAACAGAGTCATGGGAAATATAGAAACTGAGTGGGGAAGAGTAGGAGACATGGAAGTAATAGGGAAAGATAGGGGTCAAGGTAAAACCATAACATTACCCCCTTCATAGCATTCTGCTCACTGTTGCAGTTTCACTTGGACCCCTATCTTTTCCTGTTTCTTCCATGTTCCCTACTTTTCCCAACTCATATTCCTATTCTTTCTGTTCTTCCGATTCCCTCCGTTTTACCTCGTAGTACTGGGGCTATGGGTTACTCATTACAATCTACATTCTCTGGAACATTCTAGATTGTTTCCTTTTCCTCTCTTGGTCCATGCACTGTTCCTTTACCTATAAATAGGTAGATTTCTCACTCTTGTACCTTAGCTAGTTCTATGCAATCCAAGCCTAGTAACCAGCAAGCCGCTCTGGACAAGCGAGACCATCACCATTCCTGTGCTTCAAGCTACTGTGCTAAGAAGCTTCCTCACTCATAGGGGAGTGACTTACCAGCTGATTATTTTCCTTGCAACCATTCAGGCGTACCTTGTTACACTGAGGCTAGTAACTCAGCTAGTAACCAATGAAGTATATGCAATGATAAATGCAAATACATCAACGAGGTAATTCCAGAATGATTACAACAAGAATGGTTGTCTCCCAATAGAGGGTGTCAACTCATCTGTATGAGAAGTCCGTCTGAATGGTTGCAAGGAAGATAATTAGCTGATAGGTCACTCCCCAATGAGTGAGGAAACTCCTTAGCATTACTGCTGAGAGTACTGGAATGATGGAGATAATCTCACTCGTCCTGAGTGGCTTGCTGGTTACTAGACTTGAATTGTGTAGAACTAGCTAAGGTACATGGGTAAGAAGTCTGCCTACTTATAGGGGAGTAGACTGTGCACAGACCAGGGAAGAGAAAGGAAACTATCTAGAATGTTCCAGAGAATGTAGACTATAAGGGATAACCCTGAGCTCCAGTGCTGCAAGGTAAAATGGGAAGAATTGGAAACGGAGAGAATAGGAACAAACATCAGAGAGAATAGGAGACGAATGGGAAAAGTAGGAGAAAAGGAATAGGGGCAAGGTAAAACTGTAACATTACCCCCCTTCTATCGTCCAGATCACAGAACTGGACTATTATTTTCTCCCCCTGAAGAGGAATTTTCTTTGATAATCCAGGTGGCAACAGGAGGATTAGTAGAAATGTTGGGACAGTAAGTGACCTTATGTCCTCTAACTCCACAACCATCACACAGGAGACCTTGGCAAGAACTCTGTAAATATCCAGGAGCCCATAAGTAGCACTTTGGACAATGGTATTGAGGGCACTCTTGATACCAATGACCCCACTGTTGACATTTGAAACATTGTCCTGACTGAGTAGGGGTGTCAGGAAGGGTATCGACATCAATAGGACGAGCAGGAGTTCCCAGGGAGTGTTATGGTTTTGGGTACCCCTATCTTTCCTTCCGAATCTTTCCCATTTGTTTCCTATTTTCCCCGATCTACATTCCTATATTTCCCGTACTCCCAATTTCTTCCATTTTACCTCGTAGCACCAGAGCTGAGGGTTTCCCATTATAGTCTCCATTCTCCAGAACATTCTAGAAACTTTCCTTTTCCTCTCCTGGTCTGTGCACCGTTTCCCTACATATAAATAGGTAGACTCCTCATCTTTGTACCTTAGCTAGTTCTACGCAATTCAAGCCTAGTAACCAGCAAGCCGCTCAGGATGAGCAAGACCGTCGTCACCATTCCAGTACTCTCAGCTACTACGCTAAGGGGTTTCATCACTCATCGAGGAGTGAGATACCAACTAATCATCTTCATCACCATGGTACAGGATTTACCATATGGACGCATCGATACCCTCTATTGGGAGACAACCGTTCTTGTTGTAATCATTCTAGGATTACCTTGTCGATGTATCAGCATATACCACCGCATATATCTCTGTAGTTACTAGCTGAGTTACTAGCCTCAGTGTAACAGGGAGGGGGAATGAGGAGGAGTCGAAGGGGAAATAGGGAGATGGGTATCGTGATTATAGATATTGGTTGGAGTCGACCACTCAGGTTGGGGGGTCCAGGTCAGTCTGGAGGGTTCAGGAACAGGAAGAGCTGGGGTATTGTTGTAAGACGAGAGGCAAGGTTTGGATGGAACCACATAAGGTGTGGAGTGACATTGGGGGCGACAGCGAGGTCTACGAACAGGAGGAGGGGTAGTAGGGGAGGACGTAGTCGTTGGTGGACTGGGGGAAGAGGAATGGGAAAGGAAGAAATGGGGAAGGACTCTGTCAGTATTGACTAGGGGATATCCTCAGTAACGATCATCCTCGAGAGGAGTCAGCCTGTCAAGTAGGGATTGAAGGATAGGGATGGTCGAGGGTGGAATGTGGTTCACAAAGAACCAAAAGCCCTCTTGATGCAAAAGGTCGAGAAGGTGATCCAATGTTTGCTGGGTGGAGTGATCAATAGCTCACGTGAATGTGGAGCTGGTCCCCATGCAAGAACGTTGAAGGAGGAGGTCAGTAGTGTAGATCTGATGATAGAGGCACACCATCATCTGCAATGAGGATGCCTGGGGCCAGAGAGGATCGTGTTTGACACAAAAGAGGGGACGGGGATCAGTGAGGACAGTGGCAAAGAGGATACGATGATAAGAAACTGGAAGACGTTCAGCATAGATGGAGATGGACGACATGGTAATAGATGAAGGTGATGGATGAATGGAGGTGTAAAGTGAAACAGTGGGGTTTTAAAGATGTCGTTGAGCTTTATACTCATCCAGTGCTTCGGAAGCATTTCCCAGATTGGATTCTGGTTCCCAAGTGTTTTCGGCAGAGGAATACCCTTTCCATTTTACCAGGTATTGTCTCCATCCTCGTGTTCCTCAGTGATTCAAGATATCTTTGACCTCCCATTCTTTTTCTCCCTCTATATCCTCTGACGGGGGTTTTAGAAAATTGGGTCTGTGTTCGGGAGTTTCTTGATAAGAAGACAAAAGTGAGGTGTGAAAGACGTTATGGATTTTCCAGGACGGGGGTAAACGGAGTTCATAGGCAAGGGGGGAAATGACCTTTGAAATCTCAAAAGGTCCTTCCCATCGAGGGAGGAGTTTCTTGGATGTATGTCGGAAATGAAGGTTTCGGGCTTCCAACCATACCTTATCTCCGACTTTCCAGGGTTTAAATTTAGAGAGGGTTCATTCCTTCATGATCCAAGCAGAATTCTCATGAGCCATGAGAGCTTCTTTCCGTGCTTCCTCAAGGAGGGTAAGACGTTTTTCTAGGGCAGGGATAAACATCTTTCTGAGGGGGGGGTATCCCCAGGGTTCATATCTGAACATTAGGGAGAAAGGGGTCTTTTGAGTGGAGGAATGGACGTTGGAGTTATGGGAGAATTCGGCTAGAGGTAATAAATCCACCCATTTGTCTGGGTGACCTTCAGAGAATATCCTTAGATACATTTCCAAAGTTTGATTGGTTCGTTCGGTCTCTCTGTCGGTTTGTGGGTGGTATGTGGTTGAGAGATGAACATCATAATCAAGGAGTTGGGCAAGTTCTTGTGCGAAGGCGGAAGCAAATTGTGGTCCTCTGTCTGAGATATCAGAGTCATGAAGCCCGAATCTAGGGAAAACTTTCTCCAAAAAGAGTTGAGCAATGCCCTTGGCATCAATTGTTTTTGAGCAAGGAGTGAAGATTACCCCCTTCGTAAGGCTGTGGTTGACCACAACCAAAATAGAATTGAAACCGTGAATTGGGGGAAGATCAGTGATGAGGTCAACGGAAATCTGCTCAAACAGGCAGGAAGCGGAAGAGGAAATGGGAGACAAAGGGGGGACAGTCAGATGAGTGTTGACCTTATTCTGTTGACAGACAGCACAGCCAGAGACAAATTGTCAGACGAAGGTGGAGAGACTGGGCCACCAAAAGTCGTGAGCAATGAGGCTATGAGTGCAGAAAATACTGCCATGACCGCCGGTGAAAGAGGAGTGGACAGAAGAGACGACATCATGTCGGAGGGGCTCCAGGACATAGAGATGGTTGCGGAAATAGAGCTGCCCATCAGAAAATGACCAATCCTGTGGGAAGGAGCATGGAAATAAGGGGGAGCCTTCCATGGACTTTGAGATGGCATCAAGGACAAGGGGATCTGTAGTGGAGGATTGGATGATTTTCTTGGAGAGGGCAAGGTCAATAGCATGGATGAAGACGTCGTTGGGGAGGAGGGTGATGGCTTGATTGTTGTCAGCTGTATCAATGTGATCTCGTCAGGAAAGTGCATCAGCAGGGCCCATTTGGGAGCCTGGTTGATGGACAAAGTGGAGATCAAAGTCCTGAAGGAATAAGAGCCACCGGGCTTGACACCATGAGAGTTTCTGTGGTTCTCGGAAATACAATGGATTTTTATGATCGGTGAGGACCGTGACAGGAAGGGAGGTCCTTTGAAGATAATGACGCCATTCATAGAGAGTGTGGATGATGGCAAGTAATTCTCAATCATAAATGTTGTAGTTTTGTTCTGCGGGGGAGAGGGTTTTGGAAAGATAGGCACAGGGGTGTAAATCACCATTGGTGTCCTTCTGCATAAGAACTCCACCAGTGGCAATGAAAGAGGCATCGGTCATCAAAAAGAAGAGGGAAGTAGTATCTGTTATGCTGAGGCTAGTAACTCAGCTAGTAACCGATGAAATATACACAGTGGTATATTCGAATACGCCTTTGGGGTAATCCTAGAATGATTACGACGAGAATGGTCGTCTCCCAATAGAGGGTATCAATGCATCCATATGAGAAGTCCGCCTGAATGGTTGCAAGGAAGATAATCAGTTGATACGTCACTCCTCTATGAGAGAGGAAGCTTCTTAGCATTACTGCAGAGAGTATGGGAATAGTGATGATCTCGCTTGCCCAGAGTGGCTTGCTGGTTACTAGGCTTGGATTGTGTAGAACTAGCTGAAGTACATAGATAAGGGGACGTCATACTTATAGGTAGAAGTACAGTGCACGGACCAAGAAGAGAAAGGAAACTATCTAGAATGTTCTGGAGAATGATAACTATAAATGGTGACCCACAGCTCCGGTGCTACAAGGTAAAATGGAAGGAATCGGGTAATGGGAAGAACAGGAACAGAATTCGGAAGAAGTAGGGAACATGAGAGTTGTAAGAAGGAGATACGGAAGAAATAGGAAAAAAGGATAGGAATTCGAGTAAAACCGTAACATTACCCCCCTTTTAAACGTCCAGATCACAGAACTGGACTATTATCTTCTCCTCCCGAAGAAGAATTTTCTTTGATAATCCAGGTGGCGACAGGAGGATTAGTGGAAATATTGGGACAGTAAGTGACTTTGTGTCATCTAACTCCGCATCCATTGCAAGGTAGACCTCAGCAAAAACTCTGTAAATGTCCAGGGGCCCATAAGTAACATTTGGGACAATGATATTTGTTACGCGGAGGCTAGTAACTCAGCTAGTAACTGATGTGGTAGAGTTGATGGTAGACTCTGATCCGTCAACGAGGTAGTCCTAAGATTATCAAGACTAGAGTCGTGTTCTCCCAGGCAAGAATGTCTACCCTTCCAACAGGTGTCTTCTGTGCAATAGTAGCGAAGAAGATAAAGATCTGCTGACGTACCCCTCTCCAAGTGATTACAGAGGCTTCAAGAAGAGAGTACTGGATGACGGGAATGGTGGTGATCTTGCTCTTCCTGAGCAGCTTGCTGGTTACTAGGCTTAGATTGTGTAGAACTAGCTAAGGTACATGGGTAGGAAATCTACCTATTTATAGGTAGAGGAGATGCACACAGACCAAGGAGAAAAAGGAAACTATCTAGAATGTTCTGGAGAATGATAACTATGTGTGGTAACCCTCAGCTCCAGTGCTATAAGGCAAAACGGGAGAACTTGGAATACAGGAGAAACAGGAATAACAATCGGAGAACTTAGGAAATAGATGGAAAGAATAGGAAAAGATAGGGGTTCTAGCAAAACCGTAACATTACCCCCGTGTCAGCGTCCAGATCACAGAACTGGACTATTATTCTCTCCTCCCAAAGAAGAATTTTCTTCGATAATCCAGGTGGCGACTGGGGAATTAGTAGAAATATTAGGACAATAAGTAACTTTATGTCCTCTGATCCTGCAACCATCACACAGAAGTCCTTGACAATGACTCTGTAAATGTCCTGGAGCCCATAGGTAACATTTTGGACAATGGTACTGAGGACACTCTTGATACCAATGTCCCCACTGTTGACATTTGAAACACTGTCCTGAACGGACAGGGGTATCAGGGAGGTTATCGACATCGATAGGGTGAGTAGGAGTTCCCGGAGAGGGGAAATGAGGTGGGGATGCCGGAGGGACCGGGAGGTGGGTATCGTTGTCATACACAGTGGTTGGGGATGACCACTCAGGTTGGGGGGTCCAGGTTGGTCTAGTGGGTTCAGGGACAGGAAGAGAAGGGGTATCGTCATAGGAGGAAAGAAGAGGTTGGGGAGGTACCACATAAGGGGTAGAGTGATGTCGGGGACATCAACAGGAATGACGAGTGGGGGCAGGAGGAAAGGAGGATGTGGGAGGACTAGGAGAGGATACAGAGGGAAGAAGGAAGCGGGGTTTGATTCCGCTGGTGATGGTGGGAGGATATCCTGAATAACGAGTTTCCTCGATGGGAGTGAGTCTGTCAAGGAGGGATTGGAGAATGGGGATAGTCATCGATGGAATATGGTTCACAAAGAACCAAAAGCCCTCTTGATGCATAAGATCCAGGAGGTGATCCAACGTCTGTTGGGTGGAGTGATCGATGGCCCATGTGAACGCAGAGTTTGGACCATTGTGGGATCGTTGGAACAGGAGGTCAGTGGTGTAAATTTGATGGTATAAGCGCACCATCGTTTGTAATGAAGTTGCTTGGTTCCAGAGGGGATCATGTTCAATGCAGAAGAGAGGGCAAGGATTGGTGAGGATGGTGGCAAAGAGGATGCGACGGTAGGAGACTGGAAGACGTTCAGTGTAGATGGCAGGGGATGACATAGTGATGAGCAAAGGTGATAGATGAATGGAGGTGTAAAGTGGGTTAGCGGAGTTCTAAAGGTGTCGTCAAGTTTTATATTCATCGAGTACCTCAGAGGCATTGCCAAGATTAGATTCTGGTTCCCACATATTCTTGGCGGAGGAGTATCCTTTCCATTTTACCAAGTATTGCCTCCATCCTCGTGTTCCACGGTGGTTCAGTATGTCTTCAACTTCCCATTCTTCTTCTCCTTCTATCTCTTCCGACAGCGGTTTTAAGAAGTTGGGGCCATGTTCCAGTGTCTCCCAATAGGGTGACAGAAGGGAGGAATGGAAGACGTTATGGATTTTCCAGGACGGGGGGAGATGAAGTTCGTAAGCGAGGGGAGAAACGACTTTAGAAATCTCGAAGGGTCCCTCCTGACGAGGAAGAAGTTTCTTCGAGGTATGATGGAAATGGAGGTTTTGGGCCTCCAGCCATACCTTTTCTCTGACTTTCCAGGGTTTGAATTTAGAAAAGGTCTGTTCCTTCATGATCTGAGCAGAATTCTCATGAGCCGCTAGGGCTTCTTTCCATGCTTCGTCAAGAAGGGTAAGACGTTTTTCCAAAGCTGGGATAAACATTTTCCCGAGAGGGGGATATCCCCTGGGTTCATATCCGAACATCAGGGAGAAGGGGGTCTTTTGAGTGGAGGAATGAACATTGGAGTTATGGGAGAATTCGGCTAGAGGTAATAAGTCTACCCATTTATCTGGGCAACCTTCAGAGAAGATCCTCAAGTAGGTTTCCAAGGATTGATTGGTTCGTTCGGTTTCTCCATCGGTTTGTGGGTGATAAGTGGTCAAGAGACGAAGATCGTAGTTGAGGAGTTGAGAAAGTTCTCAAGCAAAGGTGGAAGCAAATTGAGGGCCACGATCAGAAATAACCGATGAGTAGAGACCGAAATGAGGGAACACCTTTTCCAAAAAGAGTTGGGCTACGCCCTCGGTGTCAATGTTTTTGGAGCAGGGAGTGAAAATTACCCCCTTTGTAAGGCCATGGTCAACCATGACCAAAATAGAGTCAAAGCCCCAGACAGGAGGGAGGTCAGTGATAAGATCAATGGAGATTTGTTCAAAGGGATGGGACACCGAGGAGGGGATAGGGGAGAGAGGAGGAACGGTGGGGTGGGTATTAACCTTGTTATGTTGGCAGATGGCACATCCCATAACAAAGCGGCAAACAAATGTGGTGAGACCGGGCCACCAGAAATCGTGAGCAATGAGAGCGTGGGTATGGAAAATACCACCATGTCCCCCAGCAAAGGAAGAATGGACAGAGGCGACAATGTCATGACGAAGGGAGTCAGGAACATAAAGGCGATTACAGAAATATAATTTTCCATCATCAAATGTCCAATCATGGATGGAAGAGCGAGGGAAGAGGGGGGAATCCTCAAAGGATTTGGCGATGGCATCGATAACCAATGGGTCAGAAGTGGAGGATTGGGCAATCTTATCTGATAAGGCTAGGTCAATGGATCAAAGAAAGACATCATCGGGTAGAAGGGTGATGGCTTGGTTATTGTCTGCTGTATCCACATGATCTTTTCGGGATAGAGCATCCATGGGACCCATATGAGAACCTGGTTGATGGATGAATTGAAGGTCAAAGTCCTGGAGAAAGAGAAGCCAGCGAGCCTGGTGACGAGAAAGTTTCTGTGGTTCCCGGAAATAAGATAAATTCTTATGGTCAGTGAGCACAGTAACAGGAAGAGAGGTGCCTTGAAGATAATGATGCCATTCGTAAAGGGCATGAATGATGGCAAGTAATTCGTGGTCATAGATGTCGTAATTTCATTCAGCAGGAGATAGAGTTTTCGAGAGGTAGGCACAAGGATGAAGATCACCATTTACGTCCTTTTGCATAAGGAAACCACCTGTTGCTACGAGGGAGGTGTTGGTCATCAAGAAGAAAGGAGAGGTGGTGTCTGGAAGATGGAGGACAGGGGCAGACATAAAGATCTTCTGGAGGGTTCGGAAAGCTGTTTCATGGGGAGCGGACCATTCCCAAGCAGTCGATTTCTTGGTGAGATCAATAAGGGGTTGAGCGATGGTGGAGAAGTTTGCGATGAACTTCCGGTAGAAATTGCAGAACCCCAGGAATGATCGAATGGCTTTGACGGAGGTGGGGGGTTGCCATTCCTGAATGGCCTTTAGCTTGGTGGGATCCATAGACGCCTGATGGTAACTGACAATCATCCCTAGATACTCAACCTCAGCAACGTCGAAAGAACACTTAGAGATCTTTAGAGAGAGGTGAAGGTCTTTCAATCGTTGAAGTACTTGTTTCGTTCATTCCATATGCTGAACAGGGTTTGAGGAGTGGATGAGGATGTCATCCATATAGATGATGACCCATCCTTCCGAAATAAGATCTCGGAAACTGTCATTCATGAATGCTTGGAAAGTAGCAGGGGAGTTGCATAATCCAAAGAACATGACTGTTGGTTCGAAGAGTCCAAACGGTGTGATGAAGGTGGCCTTCCATCAATCTTTGGGTTTAATGAGGACATTATTATACCCCCAGCATATGTCGAACTTGGTAAAGATCGTAGAGTCTTTCAACTTGTCCAGTAGGTCGGAAATGAGAGGGAGAGGATAAGCATTCTTGACTGTATGGGAGTTGAGATATCTATAATCCTGGCAGGGTTGTAAAGAACCATCCTTCTTTGGCACGAAGAAGAAAGGCGATGCTTGAGGGGATTTGGACGGAACGATCCTTCCAGTTCTGAGATGTTCATTGATGAACTCTTTACACATCTCCATTTCTTTAGAATTGGGGGGGTAAACCTTGGCGATTTTCGGGACAAAGGATTCATCAAGATCAATTCCATGGTCAAAGGGTTAGGACAGGGGGAGAAGGTCATGAGTCTTTTCTTCAAATACGGAAGCATACTCCTTATACTCCAGGGGTAGGACCTTTTCTTTCTTAGGTGCAGCAATAGCTGCCTCCATAGCAATAGTGGTTTTTCGCAGCGATTCCACTAGATATCATTGTTCAAGAGCTTCTCCTTCGGCATTGTGGTTTTCGGGTAAGGTTGGGATAGTGATGACATGATTTGTCCAGTCAATCTGTGGATTCACCTTCGTGAACCAAGGAATTCCCAAAATGACTCGGTCTCCTCTGCAGTTTAGCACAAGGAAGCAGATGACCTCTTCTCGGCCTGCCATATTTACAGCCAGGAAGGCTTCTTTTTGGATGAATCCTCCCTTGTTGGCAGACCCATTGGCATTGGAGGCTTTTATGGGAGAAGGGAGTCGCTTAGTGGGGAATTGATACTTAGCGATGATGATGGGATTGATGAAGTTCTCTGTGGCCCCAGAATCGATGAGAGCATTAATTTCAGCGGTTTTCATTCCGTGAAAGAGAGAGATTGGAATACGAATGGATTTCTCTTTCTTACTGGTACAAAAGATAGGAGTGGAATGTTCGGGAGGAGAAGATGCTGAGGCTTTCCTCTGTTCTAAAAACCCTGAATTCTTTCATCGATTGTCATCATTCTTGAGACCTTGGTCTCGTCTTCTTCAAAACACTCCTGAAGTACTTGTACGAGTTCTTTCTGATCGACCTTCCGTCCTTCAAGGACTTTCAGGTACTTGTCAAGATCGGAAGATGGGGGAGGCTCTGGTGCCTTAGGAGAGTCTGGGGCAGAGATGGCAGCAGCTCTTGCCTGGTTTCGGAAAGGGTTATTTGAGTGAATAGGAGATGATCCTTCCATCTTTTTATCATCTCAAGGATGATTACGAGTGGTGCAACCCTTCTTGTGACAGATAAAACACTGTCCTTCTTGGATGTGTCGAGCTTTTTTGACAGGGGAGAGTCGAATAGCGTCGACTTCCATAGCATTAGGATCCTTTCTTTCATTAGAGAAATTTCTCCACCCTAAGCCCTTATGCATATCCTTGATGCATTCCTGTTGTGCATTAAACTTGCTGGCCTGGTCCATCCATCCCTGGAGCATAGTAGGGACAGTGGCCATAGAGAGGATGTTGGTGGCGATCTTTTTGTCCAATCCTCTTCTGAAGTATTCAATGAGGGCTTCCTTGTCAAACAGACCGGTCTGAGCAGCGGCAAGGGAGAAGTTGGCGACGTATTTGGCAAAACCATCCTTTTCCTTAGTATTCTGTGTGAGGTTCCGGATGGTTCGGCGGGCTTTACTAGCAGTATCAAAGGGGAAGAAGGTTTTAGTGAAGTCAGCAGCCATGATAGCAAAGGTTCGGTGATTGTCTGGAATATTAGGACTTTCCAGGCAATAAAACCATCCTTCTGAGAAGACTTTTCCTTGCCCCTTACTCATCTTATTGAGCGTAGTAAGCATCATTGCTTCATCATTGTAGAAATTGCTGTTCATCTTAAAGTATGCTTTCATGGTGAGCATCCAGCATACAGCGTCTTCTGATTCACCAGAGAAATCGTCCGGAAGTCCGGCCTTGAGTTCCATGGTTTTGGCCATCTCTTCTCTGCATCATTTGAGGTATTCTACGGTCCTCCAGGCTTCTTCTTCTTCAGCAAAGATACGTCTCTGTTCTTGAGAAGCTTCTACTCTTCTCCTTACTGTTTTGTTGTCATGTCCTTCTGCAGACAAATTCTGGGCAAGTCTAGCATCTTGCTTGTCATCGAGCTCCTGCTCCCAATCAACTTCCTGTTGTGGGTCTTGTTTGACGTCAATAGGAGTCTCCTCGTGAGACAGTTCTGGGAGCAACGTGGTTCGCTCAAGTGGAATGGAAGAAGAGGTGGAAGCAAAGGGGATGGAGTAAGGGTTAAGGGATTTCTTCTTCTTCTGGTAGGGCAAAGGGTATGCGGGACTGCAGGGAGGAGTAATGGTGGCAGGGGTTCCATCCACTAGATAGAGGACAGTGAGGAGGAGCTAGTTCTTTTGTTACGCGGAGGCTAGTAACTCAGCTAGTAACTGATATGGTAGAGTCGATGGTAGACTCTGATCCGTCGACAAGGTAGTCCTAAGATTATCAAGACTAGAGTCATGTTCTCCCAGGCGAGAATGTCTACCCTTCCAACTGGTGTCTCCTGTGTGATAGTAGCAAAGAAGATAAAGATCTGCTGACATACCCCTCTCCGAGTGATTATGGAGGCTTTGAGAAGAGAGTACTGGATGACAGGAATGGTGGTGATCTTGCTCTTCCTGAGCGGCTTGCTGGTTACTAGGCTTAGATTGCATAGAACTAGCTAAGGTACATGGGTAGGAAATCTACCTATTTATAGGTAGAGGAGATGTGCATAGACCAAGGAGAAAAAGGAAACTATCTAGAATGTTCCAGAGAATGATAACTATGTGTGGTAACCCTCAGCTCCAGTGCTATAAGGCAAAACAGGAGAACTCAGAATACAGGAGAAACAGGAATAACAATCAGAGAACTTAGGAAATAGACAGAAAGAATAGGAAAAGATAGGGGTTCTAGCAAAACTGTAACAATATTGAGGGCATTCTTGATACCAATGACCCCATTGCTGACATTTGAAGCATTGTCCCGACCTAACAGGGGTATCAGGAAGGGTATCAACGTTGATAGTATGGGCTGAAGTTCCCGGAGAGGGGGAGCGAGGAGGAGTCGATGGGGAAACGGGAAGATGGGTATCATGGTTATAGGTAGTAATGGGAGTGGACCACTCTGGTTGGGGGGTCCAGGTCGGTCTGGAGGGCTCAGGAACAGGGAGAGCCAGGGTATTGTCATAAGACAACAGGCGAGGTTGAGACGAAACCACATAAGGGGTGGAATGTCATTGGGGACGATGACAAGGGCATCGAGCAGGAGTAGGAGGTGAAGGAGACGTGGGAGGACTGGGAGAGGTGTTGGAGGAAAGAAGAAAGTGAGGTTCTATTCCATTGGTCATGGTTAGAGGGTATCCAGAATATCGAGCTTCCTCGGAGGGAGTAAGTCCATCGAGGAGGGACTGGAGGATAGGGATGGTTGCGGACGGAATACGGTTTATGAAGAACCAAAAGCCCTCTAGATACATGAGGTCAAGGAGATGATCCAGTGTCTGCTGAGTGGAGTGGTCGATAGCCCGAGTAAATGCAGAGGAAATTCCTGAGCGAGAGCATTGGAGAAGTAGATCAGTAGTGTAAATCTGGTGGTAAAGGCGCACCATCATTTGTAACAAGGATGCCTGGACCCAGAGGGGATTGTGCTCAACACAAAAAAGTGGGTGAGGATTGGTGAGGACAGTGGCGAAAAGAATATGGTGGTAAGACACTGGGAGACATTCAGCATAGATGGCAGGGGACAACATGTTTGAGAGGTAAAGGTGACAGATGAATGGAGGTGTAAGATGGGTTAGTGGAGTTCTAAAGGTGTCGTCGAGTTTTATACTCTTCAAGAACTTCAGAGGCATTTCCCAAATTGGACTCCAGTTCCCAGGTATTTTTGGCAGAAGAATACCCCTTCCATTTTACCAGGTATTGTCTCCGTCCTCGTGTTCCATGGTGATTTAAGATATCTTCG
>JBBPMM010000658.1:0-15841 GCA_038090335.1 Solioccasus polychromus
TACCATCGCACAGGAAGTACCCGAAGGAAGGGTAGATATCCTCGCTTGGGAGGAAACCACATTGGTTCTGATTATCCTAGGATTACCTCGACAATGGATACGAGTCTACCATCGACTCTACCATATCAGTTACTAACTGAGTTACTAGCCTCAGCGTAACACAGACACTCTTTCTCGACATAACAATGTCAATGTTGTTGACAATAATCAGGATGTCACTCTTCTCCCAGACTCCATCTTCATTCAGGCTATCAACCTTGCCCTTTCTGATAAAATTACCCAGTCTTCTACTTCTGATCCCCCTGTCCTTGATGCCATCTCCAAGTCTCTCAAAGGGTCCCCTCTCTTCCCCCACTCTGCCATTCATGACTGGTCTTTTGATGATAGGAAACTTTATTTCCATAACTGCCTCTATGTCCCTGAGTCCCTACAGCATGACATTGTCTCCTTTATCCACTCGTCTTTCACTGGTGGCCATGGGGGTATTTTCCACACCCATGCCCTCATTGCCCATGACTTTTGGTGGCCTGGTCTATCTTCTTTTGTTTGTCACTTTGTTACTGGCTGCACCATATGCCAACAACACAAGGTCAATACTCATCCAACCGTGCCACTACTTTCCCCAATCCCATCTTCTGTGACACGCCCCTTTGAACAAATCTCTGTTGACCTTGTCATGGACCTCCTGCTCACTTGCAGCTTTGATTCTGTTTTGGTCATGGTCGACCATGGGCTTATGAAGGGGGTAATTTTCTCCCCATGTTCCAAAATGATCGATGCAGAAGGAGTAGCCCAACTCTTCTTAGAAAAGGTCTTCCCTCAATTCGGTCTCCACTCCTCAGTCATTTCCGACCAAGGACCTCAGTTTGCTTCTGCCTTTGCACGAGAGCTATCTTGTCTCCTAGGGTATAATCTACGACTCTCTACCACCTATCACCCTCAAATGGACAGAGAAACCAAGCAGGCTAATCAATCCCTTGAAACCTATCTGAGGATTTTTTCCAAAGGTCATCCTGACAAATGGGTGGATCTCCTCCCACTAGCTGAATTTTCATACAACTCCAACGTCCATTCCTCCACTCAAAAAACTCTGTTCTCTTTGATGTTTGGACATGAACCTAGAGAATATCCCCCCTTGGAAAGATGTTTATCCCTGCCCTGGAAAAATGTCTTTCCCTCTTAGATGAAGCATGGAAAGAAGCCCTTGTGGCTCATGAGAATTCCACCTGGATCATGAAGGAAAGAACCTTCTCTAAATTTAAACTGTGGAAAGTTGGCAATAAAGTGTGGCTAGAAGCACAAAATCTCCATTTCCGCCATACTTCTAAGAAACTCCTCCCTCGACGAGAAGGACCCTTTGAAATTTCAAAGGTGATATCTCCTATCACTTATGAACTCCAACTTCCCCTGTTGTGGAAGATTCACAACATTTTCCATGCATCCCTCCTATTGCCCTATCGGGAAACCCTGGAACATGGACCTAATTTCCTAAAACCACCATCAGAGGAGATAGAGGGCAAAGAAGAATGGGAAGTTGAAGATATCCTTAATCACCAAGGAACATAAGGGCGGAGACAGCACCTCATAAAATGAAAAGGGTATTCCTCCACTGAAAATACCTGGGAACCTGAATCCAATCTGGGAAATGCCTCCAAGGTACTCTCAGATTATAAAGCTTGCTGACATCTTTGAAAACCCCAACCTCTGCTGTTTATAACCCAGCGCAAACTTTATTCACCTATCATCTTTCACCATGTTGTCCACTGCTATCTATGCTGAATGCCTCCCTGTCTCCCTCCATTGCATTCTCTATGGAACCATACTAGCAGATCCACACCCCTTGTTCTGCATCAAACACAACCCACTTTGGGATCAGTCTCCACCTCTCCAGGTGATGGTATGCATGTACCATCAAATGTACACCACTGATCTACTCTGTCAATGTTTCCTTACAGGAACAAATATTGTCTTGAAACAGGCCATTGATCACTCCACCCAGCTGACACTGGATCACCTCCTCAACATTATGCATAACAAGGGATTCTGGTTCTTTGTGAATCGGATACCATCATCAACCATTCCTATCCTCCAATCCCTCCTTGATGGTGTTACAGTTTTGGGTACCCCTATTCCTTTCTCCCTATCTCTCCCGTTCATCTCCTACTTTCTCCGACCCCCTTTCCTGTATTTCCCGTACTTCTGATCCTTTCCGTTTTACCTTGTAGCACCGGAGCTAAGGGTTCCCCGTTATAGTCTCTATTCTCCGGAACATTCTAGATACTTTCCTTTTTCTTTTGTGGTCTGTGTGCCATTTCCCTACATATAAATAAGTAGACTCCCCACCTTTGTACCTTAGCTAGTTCTACGCAATCCAAGCCTAGTAACCAGCAAGCCGCTCAGGACGAGCGAGACCACCGCCACCATTCCAGTACTCTCAGCTACTATGCTAAGGAGTTTCATCACTCATCGAGGAGTGAGATACCAGCTAATCATCTTCATCGCAACAGTACAGGATCTACCGTACGGACACATCGATACCCTCTATTGGGAGATGACTGTTCTTGTCATAATCATCTTGGGATTACCTCGTCGACGTATCAGCATATACCACCGCGTATATCTTTGCAGTTACTAGCTGAGTTACTAGCCTCAGCGTAACAGATGGCCTGACACTGTCAGAGCGGGATGTCTACCAAGGAAACCCTCTCATTACCATGGACAACATCCTCCCCCATTTCCTCCTAGCCTTCCCCTCTCAACCATCCTCCCCAACCCCCCTCACCTCCTCGTAGACCTTGAAGGTGTCCCTGATGCCAATCAACACCCTACTCGCTTCCTCTGCTATCCACCCACCCACAACTCTCATCCTATGATGGAGTAGAACCTGTCCCTGTACCACCTCTGGCTCATCCCACATGGACACCATCCCCGAACCACCCTGCAGCTTGGTCTCCAGCACCGTCTTGCTGTTACAGTTTCTCCTCATGCCTTCCATGTTTCTATTCTTTCCATTCACTCCCTACTTTTTCCTTGATCTCTGATCCTATATTTCCCATCTTCTGAGTTCTTCCATTTTACCTTGTAGCACTGGAGCTAAGGGTTACCTGTTATAGTCTTCATTCTCTGGAACATTCTAGATAGTTTCCTTTTCCTTCTTGGTCTGTGCGCCATCCTGCTACCTATAAATAGGTAGACTTCCTATCCCAGTACCTTAGCTAGTTCTATGCAATCCAAGTCTAGTAACCAGCAAGCCACTCTAGAGGAGCGAGACCACCACCATTCCAGTCCTCCAGGCCACCTGTCTTAGGGCCTTTGTCAAGCATTGCAGCTTGACCCAGCAAGTCATTATCTTCCTTGCCACCATCCAGCAGGAGATACCTCAGGTACGTGTCGATACCCTCTACTGGGAGACGACCATTCTTGTTATAGTCATCCTTGGACTACCACAGAGGTGTATTAGTGTCTTTCATCAACTTTACTTCATCAGTTACTAGCTGAGTTACTAGCCTCAGCATAACAAAAGAACTAGCTCTTCTCGCCATCTCCTACCTAGCAGACAGAACCCCCATCCACCCCACAGACCCACATACCCTACACCCTATCAGAAGAAGAAGAGACCCCTCAACCCTTACTCCATTCCCTTTGCTGCCACTTCTTCTTCTGTCCTACTTGAGCAAACCATGTCGCTCCCCGATCTGTCTCACAAGGAGACTCCCATTGACGTTGAACAAGACCCACAACAGGAAGTTGACTGGGAGCAGGAGTTTGATGACAACCAAGATTGTAACTTTGCCCAAAGACTTGTCAAAGAAGGACTTGACAAAGAAGAGATCCAGAGAAGAGTAGAAGCTTCTTGAGAACAGAGATGTGCTGTAGAAGCAGAAGAAGCCCAAAGAGTAGCCGAATATCTTAAATGTCGAAGAGAAGAGAGAGAAGCCATGGCTAAGACTATGGAACTTAAAGCCAGACTCCCCGACGACTTCTCAGGTGAATCCAAGGATGCAGTACGCTGGATGCTTGCTATGAAGGCATACTTCAAGATGAATGGTGACCTCTATGACAATAAAGCAATGATGCTTACTATGCTCAATAAGATGAGCAAAGGAAGAGGGAAAGTTTTCTCTGAAAGTTGGTTCTACTGTCTGGAAAGTCCTACTCTCCCCGACGATCAGCACACCTTTAACATCATGGCTGCTGACTTTGCTAAAACCTTCTTCTCCTATGACACCGCTAGCAAGGCCTGACAAACCATCTGCAATCTCTCGCAGAACACTAAAGATAAGGATGGTTTCACCAAATACATCACGGACTTCTCCCTTGCTGCTGCCCAGACCAGACTCTCTGATGAGGAAGCCCTTATTGAATACTTTGGAAGAGGACTGGACAAGAAGATCACCACCAATATCCTCTCCATGGCTACTGTTCTCACCATGCTTCAAGGATGGATGGAACAGGCCAGCAAGTTTAATGCACAGCAGGAATGTATCAAAGATATGCACAAGGGTCTAGGATGGAGGAACTTCTCTAATGACCAAAGAGACCCCAATGCTATGGAAGTCGATGCTATTCGACTTTCCCTGGTAGAGAAGGCTCGCCATATCCGGGAAGGGTGATGCTTCATCTGTCATAAGAAGGGTTGCACTACACACAACCATCCTCGTGACGAAAAGAAGACAGAAGGATCTACTCCTGCACAATCTAATAACCCTTTCTGGAACCAAACTAGAGCCACAGCCGTCTCCACCCCAGAGCCTCCTAAGGTGCCAGAACCTCCCCCATCTTCTGATCTAGATAAGTACCTGAAAGTCCTTGAAGGATGGAAGGTAGATCACAAGGAACTTGTACGAGTTTTACAAGCATGCTTTGAAGAAGATGAGGAAAGGGTTTTCAAGATGTCCCTAGATGAAAAGATTCAGGGTTTTTAGAATGGAGGAAAGCATCAGTGTCTTCTCCTCCTGAATGTTCCACTCCTGTCATTTGTACCAGTAAGAAAGAGAAATCAATTCGTATTCCCATCTCTCTCTTTCATGGAATGAAAACCACTGAAATTAAGGCCCTTCTCGATTCTGGAGCAACTGAGAATTTTATCAATCTGATCACCATCACCAAATATCAGTTTCCTACTAAATGACTTCCCTCTCCTATAAAGGTGTCTAATGCTGATGGTTTTGCCAATAAAGGAGGGTTTGTTCAGAAAGAAGCCTTCCTAGCCGTAAAGATTGGACAGTGAGAGGAAGTCATTCACTTCCTTGTGCTAAACTGTGGAGAGGATTGAGCGATTTTAGGGATCCCTTGGTTTGCCAAAGTCAATCCCAGAATCAATTGGACGAATCGAGAAGTTATTATCACAGATTTACTGAAAAACCATAATGCTGAAGGAGAAGCTCTAAAACAATGATATCTAGTGGAATCATTGCAGAAGACTACCATCGCTACCAAAGCTGCCATTGCTGCTCCAAAGAAAGAAAAGATCCTCCCTCCAGAGTACAAAGAATATGCTTCTGTGTTTGAAGAGAAAACTCACGATCTTCTCCCTCCTTCTCAACCTTTTGATCATGCTATAGATCTGGATGACTCTTTTATTCCAAAAGTTGCCAAGGTCTATCCTCTTAATCCCAAAGAGATGGAGACATGTAAGGAGTTTGTCGACGAACACCTTAGGACAGGACAGATTGTACCTTCCAAGTCTCCTCAGGCATCTCCTTTCTTTTTTGTTCCAAAGAAAGATGGATCCTTACAACCCTGCCAGGACTATCAGTATCTTAACTCTCACACCATTAAGAATGCTTATCCTCTACCCCTTATTTCCGATCTCTTGGATAAGCTCAAAGATTCCACTATCTTCACCAAGTTCAACGTCCTGATCAAACCCGAAGACTGATGGAAGGCAGCATTCATAATGCCATTTGGTCTCTTCGAACCAACGGTCATGTTTTTCGGACTGTGTAACTCTCCTGCCATGTTTCAAGCATTTATGAACAATGGATTCTGCGATCTCATCTCAGAAGGATGGGTAGTCATCTACATGGACAACATCCTCATTCATTCCTCTCATTCCATCAAACATACTGAACGAACGAAACGTGTTCTCCAATGTCTCAAAGACCTTTGTCTTTCATTGAAGATTTCAAAATGTTCTTTTGATGTTGCTGAAGTGGAATATCTGGGGATGGTCATTGGGCATCATCAGGCATCCATGGATCCTATGAAGCTGAAGGCCATTGAGGAATGGCAACCACCTACATCAGTTAAAGCAGTCCAATCATTCCTTGGATTTTGCAATTTTTACCGAAAGTTCATTGCTAATTTCTCGACTATTGCCCAACCACTCATCAATCTTACAAAAAAGTCAAGCTCTTGGCAATGGTCAGACTCCCAGGAGACTGCTTTTTGCACCCTTCAATGGATTTTCATGTCTACTCCCATCCTCCATCTCCCTGATACCACCTCCCCTTTCTTCCTTATGACAGATGCTTCTCTTGTTGCCACTGGAGGTGTCCTTATGCAGAAAGATGCCAATGGAGATCTTCATCCTTGCACCTATTTGTCCAAAACTTTATCCCCTGCTGAATGGAATTATGACATCTATGATCGGGAGTTACTAGCCATCATCCATGCTCTCTATGAGTGGCGTCACTACTTACAAGGCACTTCACTCCCTGTCACCATTCTCACCAATCATAAGAATCTGTCCTATTTCTGGGAACCTTGGAAACTTTCTCGTCATCAAGCTCATTGGCTCTTATTCCTCCAGGACTTTGACCTTCACTTTGTTCATCAACCTGGCTCTCTTATGGGACCTGCCAATGCTCTCTCTTGCAAAGACCATGTCGATACAGCAGATGATAATCAGGCAGTTACTCTTCTTCCTGCCAATGTTTTTATCCATTCCATTGATATCGCCCTTGCTGATAAAATTGTCCAATCCTCTGCTACTGACCCCTTGGTCCTCTCTGCTATTGATAAATCTCTCCAGGGCTCTCCACTTTTTCTGCATTCCGCTCTTCTTGATTGGACCTTCGAGGATGGCAAACTTTACTATAAACACCATCTCTATATTCTGGAACCCCTCTGTCATGATATCGTTTCCTGGGTACACTCATCCTTTGCTGGGGGACATGGTGGTATCTTTCACACTACCACTCTCATTGCCTGTGACTTCTGGTGGCCAGGTCTCTCCACTTTCATATGCTGCTTTGTCTCTGGCTGCACCACTTGTCAACAGAATAAAGTCAATACCCATTCTACCATTCCCCCATTGTCTCCTATTCCTTCTTCTGCTTCCCACCCCTTTGAACAGATTTCCATTGATCTTATTATGGATCTCCCTCTCTCTCGTGGTTTTGACTCTATTTTGGTCGTGGTCGACCATGGCCTTACAAAGGGGGTAATTTCCTCCCCATGTTCTAAAAACATTGATGTGGAAGGAGTAGCTCAACTCTTTTTGGAAAAGTTTTCCCTTGTTTTGGTCTCCACTCATTGGTTATCTCTGATTGGGGTCCCCAATTTGCTTCTGCCTTCGCTTGGGAACTTTCCTGACTCCTTGACTACGATCTTTGTCTTTCTACTGTGTACCATCCACAGACAGATGGGGAGACTGAATGAGCAAACCAGTCTCTAGAAACCTACCTCAGAATCTTCTCTGAAGATCATCCCAATAAATGAGTGGATCTCCTTCCTATGGCTGAGTTTTCCTATAACTCCAATGTCCATTCATCTACCCAGAAAACCCTGTTTTTCCTAATGTTTGGATATGAACCTAGGGGATACCCCTCTCTCAGAAAGACATTTATCCTGGCCCTGGAAAAACGTCTTATCCTCCTTGAGGAAGCATGGAAAGAAGCTTTGGCAGCTCATGAGAATTCCGCCCGGATCATAAAGAAAAGAACCTTTTCTAAGTTCAAACCTTGGAAGGTTGGAGATAAGGTCTGGCTAGAAACATGGAACCTCCACTTCCACCATACCTCTAAGAAACTCCTACCTTGACAAGAAGGACCTTTTGAGATTGATAAGGTCATTTCTCCTCTTGCCTATGAACTCTGTTTACCTCTGTCCTGGAAAATCCATAATGTTTTCCATGCCTCACTCTTATCTTCCTATTGGGAGACACCAGAACATGGACCCAATTTCCTAAAACCACCCTCAGAAGAGATAGAAGGCAAAGAAGAATGGGAAGTTGAAGATATTCTTAATCACCACGGAACATGAGGACAGAGACAATATCTCGTAAAATGGAAGGGATACTCCTCCGCTGAGAACACCTGGGAACTGGAGTCCAATCTAGGAAATGCCTCTGAGGTGTTGGAAGAGTATAAAACTCGACGACATCTTTAGAACTCCACCTAATCACTTTCACCCCATTCATCCATCACCTTTCTGATATGTCATCTCTTGCCATCTATGCTGAACATCTCCCAATATCCTACTGTCATCTCCTCTTTGGGACTGTCCTTGCCAACCCTCGTCCACTTTTCTGCATCAAACATGATCCCCTCTGGCTCCAAGCATCTTCTTTACAGATGATGGTATGCCTGTACCATCAAATCTACACCACTGACCTCCTCTTCCAATGGTCATGCTCCAGTGCTGGCTCTGCATTTATGTGAGCCATTGACCACTCTACCCAACAGATGTTGGATCATCTCCTTGATCTCATGCATCAAGAGGGTTTCTGGTTCTTCGTTAATCATATCCTGCCTTCCACTATCCCTACTCTCCAGTCCCTTATTGATGGACTCACACCTATGGAAGAAACTCGCTACCAAGGGTATCCCCTGACCGTCACTAATGGAATAGAACCCCAGTTCCTTCTTTCTCCACTTCCTTCTCCTATCCCTCCATCATCTTCTCCAACTCCTGCTTGCAGACCTCATCGTCGCCCTTGATGCTGACCAACCCCCTACTCAATCCCTACACAACCACATCTCTCAGCATATGATGATACCCCTGCTCTCCCAGTACCAGAACCTACTAGACCTATGTGGACTCTTCAACCTGAGTGGATGAACCCCCTTCTGGATCATTTGGCATCCTGCCCCTCTACTCCTCCACCTCCACTGTCCCCCTCTCCTTCTCCAGGAACTTCTAATCACCCTATTGACGTCAATCGTCTTCCTAACTCTCTTAATCAGTCAGGACAATGTTTTAAGTGTCAACAATGGGGGCATTGGTACATGGAGTGTCAGGAATATTGCTGCCCCAAATGCTTCTTATGGGCCCCTGGTCATTGAAAGGACTCTTGTCAAGGTCTCCCTTGTGATGGATGTGGCATTAGGGGACATAAGTTATCCTTTTGTCTGGACATCTCTACTAATCCCCCTGTTGTGGAGTGGATCATAGAGGAAAATAGTTCTTCTGGAGGGGAGACTAATTCAGCTCAGTGAGCTGAATGCTATGAAGGGGGTAATGTTATGGTTTCTCCTCGTGCCTTCCACGTTTCTATTCTTTCCATTCACTCCCTACTTTTTCCTTGATCTCTGATCCTATATTTCCCATCTTCCAAGTTCTTCCATTTTACCTTGTAGCACTGGAGCTAAGGGTTACCTGTTATAGTCTTCATTCTCTGGAACATTCTAGATAGTTTCCTTTTCCTTCTTGGTCTGTGCACTGTCCTGCTACCTATAAATAGGTAGACTTCCTATCCCAGTACCTTAGCTAGTTCTATGCAATCCAAGTCTAGTAACCAGCAAGCCACTCTAGAGGAGCGAGACCACCACCATTCCAGTCCTCCAGACCACCTGTCTTAGGGCCTTCATTGAGCATCGTGGCTTGACCCAGCAAGTCATTATCTTCCTTGCCACCATCCAGCAGGAGATACCTCAGGTATGCATCAATACCCTCTACTGGGAGACAACCATTCTTGTTATAGTCATCCTTGGACTACCACAGAGGTGTACTAGCATCTTTCATTGACTTTACTTCATCAGTTACTAGCTGAGTTACTAGCCTCAGCATAACACTCGCCCCACCTCTCCATCCGCTGATGTCCTTCATCAGGCCCTCAATGACCTCCATTTTATGTCTGCTGATGGGAGCATCACTTCATCCTTTGGCACTCCTGACCATCCTATTGACATCAATCATCTACCCGATACCCCCAATCAATGAGGTCAGTGTTTTAAATGCCAAGAGTGGGGGCATTGGTACGTGGAGTGCAAGAAACACCACTGCCCTAAGTGTTTCCTATGGGCTCCAGGGCATGGAAAGAATGAGTGCAAGGGTCTCCCTTGCGAAGCATGTGGGGGGTATAGGCATAAAGCCAGCCAATGCCCAAACATTTCTACTAACCCTCAAGCTGCTTCCTGGATGATTGAGGAGAACACTTCCTCTAGAGGGGAAAACAATAGTCCAGTTCAGTGATCTGGACGATAGAGAGGGGGTAATGTTACAATTTCCTCTTCCTACTTCTTCTGAGCTCATCCTGTCTCTTTCTGTCTCTTTCTTCCATTCTATTCCATAGCACTTCTATAAGATTCCATGATGTTCTATAGTTCCAATTCCTTCCATTTTGCCTTACAGAACTGGGGCTGTAGTCTTGCCCATTTTGTCCATATTCTCCAGAACATTCTAGATAGTCTCCTTTCTTTCTCTTGGTCTGTGTGCCATCTTTCACCCCATAAATACCAAAGTCTTGTACCATACTCGGTAGCTAGTTCTATGCAATCCAAGCCTAGTAACCAGCAAGCCACCCTCAGGTAAGACCAACAAGATACCATTCTACAACGTCTATGTTATCATTGCAACTCTCTTCACTAATGATTACCACATCAGGGTCGACTTCCTACAGAGGGGGGTCAATGTCTTCATAGTCATTCTAGTCACCGTATGACTGGGACTTTGCCATCAATTAGGATATCAGTTCTATTTCAGGGACTACTAGCTGAGTTACTAAGCCTCAGCATAACAGTAGCGTTCTATCCAAATATTCCATTAGACAAAATGTACAAAGTTGTGAAAAAACCCTATAAAGAGCATTGAAGAGAGTGCACTTTAGAAACATACCCTAAATTACCAAACATGCCAGAACCCTGGTTGTTTCATAAGATCCTTTATATGGCAATGTCAAACCTCCTAGTCGAAGGTCCTGATGAACAAGTGTACTGCCAAATACACAGTTTAGCAATGGGTGTAGCTTGCTCATCTGACATTGCTAATCTCTATGGAGATTCCTTTGAATCACTCTATGTCCACCAATTATCAAGCATAGCCTTCTATAGAAGGTATATTGATGGCATCCTGGCAATTGTGTATTTCAACAGTTATGATAGTGACTATAATGGGCCATTTAACCTGAAGTTGTACATAAGTGCCTGTATCAGATTCAAAGGATGTACCATCAACTGGGGTAAAGCCTGCAATGCACTGGCTTTTCTTGACCTCTAGATCTATATCAATTTGGACCAGTCTATTCAATGGAAACCCTACCACAAAGCAAGGAATTGTTATGCTGAGGCTAGTACATAACTCATCTAATGTTCTCTGAAATAGAACCAATATCTGAGATGATGCCTTAGTCCTGGATGAACAGTGACCAGGATGACAATGAGGATATGGACTCCTCTCTGTAGGAAGTCGACTCTGAGATGGTAATAGTCAGCTACAATAGTAGCCACTAAGACAAATACATGATAATGTGGTATCTTGAAGATCTCACCCAAAGGTGGCTTGCTGGTTACTAGGCTTGGATTGCGTAGAACTAGCTAAAGTACAAAAAGGAATTGACAACTATTTATAGTAGGAGAGTTTGAGCACAGACCATGAGAGAAAGAGGAAGTTATCTAGAATGTTCCAGAGAATAATCTCTACATAAGGAAGTAGCTCCAGTACTACAAGACAAAAGAGATCAGAAGGGATAGGGATAATGTGGAAGAAGATGGGGAATCAGAAAAAATTGTAACAGGAATCACCTTGAAAGAATCCCATGGGTCAGTGCCCACCCTGTTGATATTAAGCAAGTACTTTCATTGGAGAACTGTCTTGGCTAGCCACCCTATCAAGTAAATTAGAGCACTACTTGTTGGCTGCACATGAACTTGCCAACTTATATGTCAGCTGGGGCTATCCATTAGCTGTCATCAAAAAATGGTCTAAACTTTACATACCAAAGTGATGGGAGGTCAAGGACCTACCTAAAAGTGAAGCAAACAGTGAGCCACTTTTGGTTGTGAAAACCATTTTTAATGATGTCTGGGATTATTTTGACATACAGAAATTGCATGATGTCATGATCCAATCCATTCATGCTAGTACACATGATTGGATCACAGGAACTTTTGAAATGCCAATACCCATGGAAGTGCTTGGAGATTTCCTTTTGGATGAGGATCTCCTTGGTGATGCCAACCTGTTTGTGAAAGAGTTTGTAGGAGGAGTGAGTCTCAAGGACCCAGGAAACTGGCTTCAAGAGGCAATGATCAACCATACTGTTCAAACAGTGCCCTTATTGACAAGAGGTATCAATGCCAGGAGTTCCACCAGGGATGTTATCTCCACTAGAGCAATGTTACTCAATTACAAGTACTGGATCATAGATGATAGACAATGGTTACTCTCATGAAAACAAACCAATAATGTGGGAGATTTGGCCATGCAATGGCATAACACAATTGTTTGTAAGTCACTTGACTATGACAATAATCCCACCCAAGTTCTGTATGCACAGGCAGTTCAGGATCACATTGACTGCTTACATCTCCAAGAGGAGGAAAAATGTTTGCAATGTCTCTGGAGGGAAACCAAATGAGATGCCAAGGAAGCTTGGGTCATTAGAGCAATGAAACTGGCTTTGCAAGGACAATGTTCCCTTGATGAATGGATTCATCCAGCAGCTTCCCAGCCTAGTTGTCAAGGTGGAAACTAGTACCTGTCACATAAAGTTTGACAGGTATGAGAAAAGAATGCATGCTAGTACAATGCCATCATTATACATAGTAGTCATCAAAGGTGATGATTAACCCTACATATCCACTTTGGAACTGCTTCCATCAGTGAAGTTCCTTAAGGTTCTTGGATGTAAACCAGTACAGGTTGTTCTGGATTAGTAGCAAAAACAAATGATCCTTAGTAACTACAGTGAAAAGTTTTATCTTGCCTTTGCAAAAAACTGTAAAAAAGACCCTGGTTATCCCCTTAGCCAGCATAGTATGTAGGGACTTTACATCACCTAAGGTAATGAAATAATGATATATCGGAAAACTATTCTTAGTACCATCCCTCTCACACTTTTAGTAAGGTTACATGATTAATATGGTAGTGACCAAACCTTTTTTGACATGGGAATACTCCCACATGCTTAGCTAGATTGAACTTTATTATTAGTCATGACATGTGAATAATTTCCTTAGTTGGTATTGTTCACACAAGGCTATAATAAGATGGGAAAACTTAGTCATTCCATGACTGAGCATGACACAATTCTTACAAATTGTTCCCATAGCCTATAGTACTTAAACTTGTAGTTGAAACCTGATGAGACATCGATCAAAAGTCGAAAGCCCTAGCAGAAGTCCACTGTCTAGGTCTAGTTTCAACTTCTACATCTCTATACTGCACAAAGCTTTTAAAACCCCCCTGGATTAGATTGGATCAGCAGCCCTTGGTAATGTCTCTGTCTAACAATAGCAATTGTCTTCCCATAGTCATAATACTAAATGACACACACCAGCCATCCACAGAGTATAAGAACTGTGCATGTCAATCTGTCATCTGTTACGGTTATGGACCCCTATTTCTTTCCTGTTCCTTCCATTGTCCTCCTACTTCACCCGGTTCCTGTTCCTATCTTTCCCGTCTCCCGTTTTACCTTGAAGCACCGGAGCCCAGAGTTACCTTTTATAGTTACGAATCCTCCGGAACATTCTAGATAGTTTCCTTTTCCCTCTTGGTCTGTGCACATCCCTTTACCTATAAATACCTAGATTTCCTATGCTTGTACCTTAGCTAGTTCTACGCAACTCAAACCTAGTAACCAGCAAGCCACTCAGGATGAGTGAGATCTGCCATCATTCCCGTCATCCAGTACTCTCTTCTTGAAGCCTCCGTAATCACTCGGAGAGGGGTACGTTAACAGATCTATATCTTCTTCGCTACCATCGCACAGGAAGTACCCGAAGGAAGGGTAGATATCCTCGCTTGGGAGGAAACCACATTGGTCCTGATTATCCTAGGATTACCTCGACGACGGATATGAGTTTACCATCGACTCTATCATATCAGTTACTAGCTGAGTTACTAGCCTCAGCGTAACAAAAGAACTAGCTCTCTTCACCGTCCCCTTCTACAGCGGACGGAAACCCCATTCGCCATTACTCCCCCTCACAGTCCCGCTTACCCTTCGCCCTACCAGAAGAAGAAGAAACCCCACAACCCTTACTCCATTCCCTTCTCCGCCACCTCTTCTTCCATTCCCCTCGAACGAACCATGTCACTTCCAAACCCATCCCATGAAGAGACTCCCATTGACGTTGAGCAAGACCCACAACAGGAAGTTGACTGGGAGAAAGAGCTCGACGACGAACAAGACGCTAGACTTGCCCAGGACTTGTCCGCAGAAGGACACGACGACGAAACAGTAAGGAGAAGAGTAGAAGCTTCTCGAGAACAGAGACGTGCTTACGTAGAAGAAGAAGAAGCCCGAAGAGTCGCTGCCTATACCAAGCAAAGAGAAGAGATGGCCAAGGGTATGGAACTCAAGGCCGGACTCCCGGACGATTTCTCCGGAGAATCAGAGGACGCAGTACGCTGGATGCTTGCCATGAAGGCATACTTCAAGATGAACGGTGACCTTTACGACGATAAGGCAATGATGCTCACCACGCTCAATAAGATGAGCAAAGGACGAGAAAAGGTTTTCTCTGAAGGATGGTTCTATCGTTTGGAAAGTCCTAATATTCCTGACGACCACCGAACCTTTAACGTCATGGCTGCGGACTTCGCCAAGACGTTCTTTCCCTTTGATACCGCCAGCAAAGCCCGCCGAACTATTCGAAACCTCACCCAGAATACCAAAGACAAAGACGGCTTCGCCAAATATGTCGCTGACTTCTCTTTGGCTGCTGCTCAGACGGGATTAGCCGACAAAGAAGCCCTCATCGAGTACTTTGGAAGAGGATTAGATGAAAAGATTACTACCAACATCCTCTCCATGGCCATGGTCCCCACCACGCTCCAAGAATGGATGAATCAGGCTAGCAAGTTTAATGCGCAGCAGGAACGCATTAAGGATATGCGTAAGGGCTTAGGATGGAGAAACTTCTCTAGCGATAGGAAGGACCCCAATGCCATGGAAGTCGACGCTATTCGACTCTCCCCTGTCGAGAAGGCCCGACACATCAGAGAGGGACGGTGCTTTATCTGCCATAAGAAGGGGTGCACCACTCGCAACCATCCTCGTGACAATAAGAAGGCCAAAGGATCCACTCCTCCTCGTTCCAATAATCCTTTCCGAAACCAGACTAGGGCAGCGACTGTTACTGCTCCCGAAACCCCTAAGGCACCAGAACTTCCCCCATCTTCAGAACTCGACGAGTATCTGAAGGTCCTTAAAGGAAGGAAAGTCGATCAGAAGGAACTCGTATATGTTCTTCAGGAATGTTTTGAGGAAGACAAGACAAAGGTTTCACGGATGTCCACCAATGAGAGAATTCAGGGTTTTTAGAACAGAGGAAAGCTTCAGCGTCTTCCCCTCCTGAACGTTCCGCTCCTATCATTTGTACTAGTAAAAAAGAGAAATCCATTCGCATTCCCATCTCTCTTTCCCACGGAATGAAAACCGCTGAAATCAATGCTCTCATCGACTCTGGAGCCACAGAGAACTTCATCGATCCCATCACTATTGCTAAAC
>JBBPMM010000659.1:0-15829 GCA_038090335.1 Solioccasus polychromus
TTTTCTTCAAAAATGGAGGAGTATTCTTCATATTCTTTGGGTAGTTGTTTCTCAGTTTTTGGGGTGGCTATAGCCATTTCTGTGGCAATGGTAGTTTTTCTAAGGGATTCAATCAAGTATCATTGCTTCAGAAATGGTTCTTCTGCATTTTCGTTATCCAGAAGGTCTGGGATGGTGATTTTTCTAGTTTTCCAGTTGATGATCAGGTTAACTTTGGTGAACCATGGTAGTCCTAAGATGGCACAATCTTTGCCACAATTGAGAACTAGGAATTGGATTACTTCTTCTCTTTTTGCTATGGTTAGGACAAGGTGGGCTTCTTTTTGAATAAAACCTCCTTTGATTTGCATCCCATCTACATTCGAAGCCCTAATTGGTGATCAAAGTCTGTGAGTGGGGAAGTTATGTTTTGCCACAGTTATTAGATCAATGAAGTTTTCGGTGGCCCCTGAGTCAAGTAGTGCTTTGATTTCAGTGATTTTTGCTCTGTGGGATAGAGAGATGGGGATATGAATTAATTTCTCTTTCCTATTGGTACAAATTACAGGAGTAGATCATTCCAGAGGTGAAGATGCTGATACTTTCCTCCATTTTAAAAATCCATATCTCTTGTTTGTTCACTCCTCTTTTGCTGGAGGACATGGTGGTATTTTCCACATGAATAATCTTGTTGCCTGAGATTTTTGGTGGCCAGGTTTGTCTACCTTCATCTGCTGATTGTCACTGGCTGCACCATTTGCCAACAGAACAAAGTGAACACACATCCAATGACACCACCTCTCTCCCCGATTCCCTCTATGACCACATGCCCCTTCAATCAAATCTTTGTGGACCTCATCACTGACCTTCCCCCCTCACAGGGCTTCGATTCCATTTTGGTCATGGTCAACCATGGCCTTACAAAGGGGTAATTTTCTCCCCATGTTCAAAGTCCATTGATGCCAAAGGAGTAGCACAACTATTCTTGAAAAAGGTGTTTCCTCGATTTGGTCTCCATTCCACTGTCATATCCAATAGAGGCACTCAATTCACCTCTGTGTTTGTCAGAGAACTCTCCCACCTCTTGGGCTATGACCTATGCCTTTCAACTGCCTACCACCCTCAAACTGATGGAGAAACTGAAAGAGCCAATCAGTTGCTCGAAATCTACCTCAGGATCTTCTCTGAAGGATGCCCTGATAAATGGGTAGATCTCCTCCTGTTAGCTGAATTCTTCTACAATTCAAACGTGCATGCTTCCACTCAAAAGACACCATTCTCCCTTATGTTCAGATATGAACCAAGGGGATACCCACCTCTAGGGAAGACATTTATCCCCACTCTGGAAAAATGTCTTTCCCTCCTGGAAGAAGCTAGAAAGGAAGCCCTCATGGCTCACAAGAATTCTGCCTGAATCATAAAGGAAATAACCTTTTCCAAATTCAAACCATGGAAGGTTGGAGATAAAGTGTGGCTAGAAGCACAGAATCTCTGTTTCCATCATACCTCAAAGAAACTCCTTCCTCAAAGAGAAGGTCCTTTTGAGATTTCTAAGGTAATCTCTTTGGTTGCCTATGAACTTTGCCTACCTCCCTCCTGGAAAATTCATAATGTCTTCCACACATCTCTCTTACTGTATCCTCTTATTGAGAGACACTGAAACATGGACCCTACTTCTTAAAACCTCCATTGGAAGAGATCAAAGGCGAAGAAGAATGGGAAGTCAAGAATATTTATAATCACTGAGGAACACATGGACGGAGACAATATTTGGTCAAATGGAAGGGATATTCCTCTGCCAAAAACACCTGGGAACCTGAATCTAATTTGGGAAATGCCTCTGAAGTCCTTCAAGCATATAAAACTCAACGAAATCTTTAAACTCTGACCTAAAACACCCTCTCATCTTTTCACCACCATCAATCAACAAGTCCTCCACCACCTCTTTTAACTCTATCCATGCAGAATGCCTTCCCATCAACCATTGCCATATTCTATATGGTGCCATCCTTGCTGACCCTAGAGCCCTCTTCCAAATCAAACATGACCCTCTTTGGCGACAAGCCCTCTCCCTTCAGTCAATGGTACACCTGTACCATCAGATTTACACCACCAACCTCCTCTACCTTCATTTCCATGCTGGGGCTGACTCTGTTCCCCATCAAGCCATAGATCACTCAATCCATCAAACATTGGATCACCTTCTCAATACCATGCACTTTGAAGGGTTCTGGTTCTTCACCAACAGAATCCCTCAGGGGACAATCCAATCCACCATCTCCTCTTTAATTGATGGTCTCACTTCCTCGGAAGAGGACACCTATTGGGGACACCCCCTGACTATCACCACTCATATACAGCCTCATCTTATCCCTGTTTCTCCCCAAACTTCCTCTCCCAGCTCCCCTTCACTCCCACCAGCATCCCCCTCTATCACCCAAGATCCCTGTCCTCCATTAGACCAACCCCACCTTGTGCCCTGCAATGAACCATACATCATCGACCAGGCCCTGACAGCTGCAGGAACTCCCCAGATACACATTCACTTTCCTCTTATGAGGAAGTAACCCCTACTCCTGTTCCCCCACCTGTAGCATAACCTACATGGACTCCTCCTTGTCCTGCGACTCCCCTACCCCTCAATCTTTCTCAGTCCCTCAATGATCAGTGTTTCACATCTGACGATGGAAGTACCTCTTCCTTGCTCGGCACCCCAGAGAATCCAATTGATGTAGACAATCTCCCCATTCAACCCATCCAAAATGGACAATGTTTTAAATGTCAAGAATGGGGACATTGGTATTCAGAATGCTTCAAATATCACTGTCGAAAATGTTTTCTTTTGGCCCCTGGTCATGGACAAAATGCATGTCAAGGACTACCATGCTCAGCTTGTGGAGGATACTGACATTCAGCATTGAATTGCCAGAATATCAGGAACAACCCTATGGTAGAATTATGGGAGGCTGATCCAAGCTGGTAACTTGGACATTAACAAGGGGGTAATGTTATGATTTTCCCAACCCTTAACCTTGCTCTGTTTTCTTCCATTGCATTCTGTAGAGCCCTGTTCTTCTTCTTTCTGTTTTGTTCCTTAGTATCCTGTTTTTCTCCACATTACCTCATAGCACTGGAGCTACAATGCTCTATATTCAGTATATACTCCAGAACATTCTAGATAGTTTCCTTTCTTTGTCCTTGGTCCATGCATTCTCTTCTTTACTATAAATGTCTCATCTTTGTACCTATGTAGTACAGTAGCTAGTTCTATGCAATCCAAGCCTACAGCAAGCCACCCTTGGGTGAGAACTCCAAGATTCCCTTCTATCATGTTTACATCTTAGTGGCTACTCTTGTTGCCACCAACTACCATATTTGAGTCAACTTCCTACAGAGAGGAGTCAATATCTTTATAGTCATCTTAGTCACCATACAGCCAGGACTTCAACACCATTTAGGATATAGGTTTTATCACAGGAACTACTAGCTGAGTTACTAGCCCCAGCGTAACATATGATGAGAAGTCCATGGTTCTCATTGCCCTAAATAAAATGAGAAAAGGATGGACAAGGTATTTTCAGAAGAGTGGTTCTATCAGCTCAAAGACCCAAATGTCAAAGCTGAAGACAAGACTTTTCAAGTCCTTGTCAATGACTTCTCAAAAACATTCTTCCCTTTTGATGTAGCCAGTAAGGGATGAAGAACCATGAAAACCCTTTTCCAGAATATGTACTAGAGACAAAGATGGGTTTGCCAAATATGTGGCCAACTTCTCCCTTGCAGCCACTCAATCTAAAATAACTGATGAAGACACATTGATTGAATACTTCAGAAAAGGACTGGACAAGAAAATCATCACCAATATCCTGTCCATGTCCAATGTCCCCACCACCCTTCAGGAATGGATGGAACTGGCAAGCAAGTTCAACACACTACAAGTGTGAATCTGAGATATGAAGAAAGGACTCATACAGTTGTAGGGACCCTTACCAATTCTTTTTCCTTTTTGATCTCTTTACTCAATCTATTATCATACTTTTGCCTCACAGCACCAGAGCTGTGCTTTTCCTTTTACATTATTCTCCTGAACATTCTAGTTACTTTCCTTTTTCTTCTTCTTGGTCTGTACACACCTTCAATACCTATAAATAGTTGATATCTATTCTGTATTTGGTAGCTAGTTCTATGCAATCCAAGCCTAGTAACCAGCAAGCCACTCTAGTGCAAGAACCAATCAACATTCCCATCTATCAAGTACTAGTCACTGTCATTGCTCTCTTTGAGCAAGACCTTCATATCAGGGTAGGCTTTGTCCAACAAGGAACTATCATCTTTGTCATAGTCTTGGTCACTCTTTGGCCTCTGATTCCCCATCAACTCCATTATTGAGCCTATTTGGGACATTACTAGCTGAGTTACTAGCATCAGCATAACAAAAGAACTAGCTCCCTCCCATGCTCTCTTACTCAAGAGAGCAACCACCCCAACCATAGTACTGTACCTCCCAGAGGACCACCAGTTCCATCTCCCTTCCACAAGAAGAAGAAGCTTCACCAACCTGCCCCTTTCTCATCTACCCATCCCCCTCCCACCAGACTCTCAAGCCCTTCCCTTGCCAGACCTAGTGGAGAACCCATTGAAGTAGAAGAAGACCCACAGCAAGAAGCTGAGTGGGAAGATGAAGACAAGCTGGCTGAAGAAGAACAAAGATGAGAATTCAGAAGACAGGTAGCCAAGGAGAGCACTAGAATATGAAGAGAAGAAGAAGCTGCTGAATGAAGAAAGATGTCCAAATCTGAATTAAAGGCCAGACTCCCTGACAACTTTACAGGGGACTCCAAGGATGCAGTCAGATGGATGTTGGCCATGTGGGTCTATTTCAAGATGAATGAAGACTTATATGATGAGAAATCTATGGTCCTCACTGCTCTCAATAAAATGAGTAAAGGAAGAGGGAAAGTCTTTTCTGAGGGTTGATTCTATTGCCTCAAAGATCCTAATATCAAAGCAGAAGACAAAACCTTCACTGTCCTAGTTAATAACTTTTTCAAAACTTTTTTCCCTTTCAATGTAGTAAGCAAAGCCTGACATGCCATGAGAACCCTTTCTCAAAACCCTTGAGATAAGGATGGGTCTTCTAAATATGTAGCTGATTTCTCTCTAGTGGCCACTCAATAAAAAATCACCAACAAGGATGCCCTAATTGAGTATTTTGGAAAAGGGCTTGATGAGAAGATTGTTACCAACATATTGTCCATGTCGAATGTTCCTTCCACACTCTAAGGATGGATGGAGCAAGCCAGCAAGTTTAAAGTGCAGCAGGAGTGCATCCAAGTTATGAAGAAAGGGCTCAGATGGAGGGACTTTCCCAGAAGAAAAGATCCTAATGCTATGGAGGTGGATGCTATCTGCCTTTCCTCTGTAGACAAGGCTCACCACATCAGAGAAGGATGATGTTTCATATGTCACCGAAAAGGGTTTGTCACCCACAACCACCCAAAGGAAGAAAAGAAGGATAACAGAACTCCCCCTCATCCACCCTGGAATCTGGCACAGATTGCCATTTCTACTATGAAACCCACTATGACATCTAGTAGCAAGACAATCACTACCCCTCCTCCATCCAACCTCGAAAAGTATCTAAAAGCCCTAGAAGGATGAAAGGTCAATCCTAAAGAAAAGATCAGGGTCCTCAAAACTTGCTTTGAAGAAGAACAAGTAGCAAAGGTCACTACTCAAATTACTGAATTGGATTTTTAAAAAGAAGGGAAGGGTCAGTGTCTCCCCCTCCTGAACTCATTACCCCTTTAATTTGTACCAATAAGAAAGAGAAATCTATTCATTTACTCATCACTCTTTCCCATGGGATGAAAAATGCTGAAACAAGAGAACTCCTTGATTCTGGAGCAACCAAAAATTTCATCAACCCCACAGTCATTGCTAAATATAACTTCCCAACAAGGCATTCAACTCTCAATAAAAGCCTCCAATGTGGATGGAACAAATAACCAAGGAGGTCTTATCCGAAAAGAAGCTCACCTCATTCTTAAAATAGGAAAAAGGAAAGAAGTAACATGATTCTTAGTCCTTAATTGTGGAGAAGACCAAACCATCTTAGGACTCCCCTGGTTCACCAAAGTCAACCCAACCATAGACTGGAAACTTCGAAAAATCACTATCCATGACCTCCCTGTCTATGTGAATGCTGAAGAAGAAGTCCTAGATCAACAATACAGTATCTCATTGAATCTCTCTGAAAAACCACTATAGCTACTGAAATGGTGGCAGCAACTCCTAAACAAGAAAAAGAACTTCCCAAATGCTACTAAGAGTATGCCTCAGTCTTTGAAGAAAAGACCCATGACCTTCTCCCTCCCTTCTGACTGTTTGATCACAGAATCGAACTGGATGACTCTTTCATCCCTAGAGTAGCAAAAGTCTAACCCCTAAACCTGAAGGAACTCCAAATGTGCAAAGAATTCATAGAGGAACACCTTCACACTGGATGAATTGTACCTTCCAAATTACCCCAAGCTTCCCTGTTCTTTTTCATAGCCAAAAAGGATGGATCACTTTGACTGTGCCAGGATTATTGCTATCTAAACTCCCATACAATTAAAAATGCCTATCCCCTCCCATTAATCTCTGACCTACTTGATAAACTCAAAGACTCCACTATCTTCACTAAGTTTGATGTGCAGTGGGGTTATAATAATATCCTCATCAAACTGGAGGATAGATGGAAAGCTGCCTTCATCACCCCCTTTGGCCTCTTTGAACCCATGGTCATGTTCTTCAGTCTATGTAACTCTCTGGCTACCTTTCAGGCATTCATGAATGATGCATTTAGAGATTTGAAGGATGGGTTGTAATCTACATGGATGACATTCTTATTCACTCCTCCTTCCTCGAGGAACACCAAGAACAAACAAAACGCATTCTTTGTCGTCTCCAAGATCTATACCTCTCCCTAAAAATCTCTAAATGTTCTTTTGACATCCCTGAAGTCAAATACTTAGGAATGATTATAGGGAATCACCAAGCAGCCATGGACCCTGCTAAATTGAAAGCTATTGAAACTGGAAACCCCTCAGTCCATCAAAGTGGTTCATTCCTTCTTGTGGTTCTGTAATTTCTATCAAAAATTTATCACCAACTTCTCCAGTATTGCTCAACCTCTCATCGACCTCACAAAGAAATCGACCTCTTGGCACTGGGACAAACCCCAAGAAATGGCTTTCTGAACCCTCCAAAGAATTTTTATGTCCACACCCATGTTACAACTCCCTAAAGTTACTATGCCATTCTTCATCATGACTGATGCCTCTCTAGTTGCCACTGGAGGCATTCTCATGCAGAAAGACAGCAATGGTGACCTCCATCCTTGTGCCTACCTATCTTGAACACTCTCCCCAGCCAAACAAAACTATGACATCTATGACCACGAACTTCTTGCAGTTACCCATGCTCTCTATGAATGGTGCCACTACCTCCAAGGGACTTTCCACCCTGTCACCATTCTCACCAACCATATAAACCTCTCCTACTTCTGTGAACCTAGAAAATTATCTCGACATCAAGCTTGTTGGTTGCTCTTTATCCAAGACTTCGACCTTACCTTCACCCATGTCTCAGGCACCCATATGGGCCCCACTGACACTCTCTCCCACAAAGATGACATTAACACTACTCATGACAACCATGCCATCACACTTCTCCCCAATTTGGTTTTTGCCTGAGCCATCAACTTTGCTCTCTCTGAGAAAATTACTCACTCATCCTTATCTGACCTGCTTGTCCTTGACACCCTTTTATACATGGCCTCTGGTTCTTCCCTTTTCCCTCAATTGTCCCTTCATGATTGGACATTTGATGATGGAAAACTCGACTTTAAAAACTGTTTATATGTCCCAGAACCTCTCTGACATGACATTGTCTCCTTTATCCATTCTTCTTTTGCCAGTGGGCATGGCAGCATCTTCTGCACTCAAGCTCTTGTTGCATGTGACTTTTTGTGGCCAGGCCTATCCACCTTCATCTGACATTTTGTTGCTGGCTGTGCTACCTGCCAACAAAATAAAGTCAACACCCACCCTACCCTACCTCCTCTTACCCCTATACCTTCTACAGCCACTTTCCCCTTTGAACAAATCTCAGTCAACCTCATTATGGATATTCCCCCTACCTGGGGCTTCGATTCCATTATGGTTGTGGTCAACCATTGGCTTACAAAGGGGGTAATCTTCACACCCTGTACTAAAACTATTGATGTGGAAGGCATTGTACAACTTTTTTTAGAAAAAGTATTCCCTTGGTCCAGCCTCCACTCCTCCATCATATCCAATAGGGTTCCTCAATTTGCCTCAGCCTTCACTAGGGAACTCTCCTGACTACTAGGATATGATCTACAGCTATCCACCACTTACCATCCTCAGACTGACAGAGAAACTGAACAAGTGAATCAGTCCTTGGAAACTTACCTTTGGATATTTTCTAAAGGACCTCTGGATAAATGGGTAGAACTCCTACCTCTAGCAGAATTTTCCTATAATTCAAATGTCCATTCTTCTACCCAGAAAACCCCCTTCTCCCTTATCTTGGGATATGAACCTCACAGCTACCCTCCCATTGGAAAAACACCTTTCCCTTCTAAAAGATGCCAGAAAAGAAGCACTAACAGCCCATGAAATTTCCACTCAAATTATGAAAGAAAGGACCTTCACAAAATTTAAACCCTGGAAAGTTGGAGATAAAGTATGGCTAGAAGCATGAAATCTTCATTTCTGCAACACATCAAAGAAACTCCTCCCATGAAGGGAGGGACCCCAAACTAATCTCTCCTATCACTTATAAACTTCATCTTCCACCCTCCTGGAAAATTCACAACATCTTCCACACCTCCCTCCTGTCCCCTTATAAAGAAACTCCTGAACATGGTCCAAACTTCTTATGCCCACCCCTTGAGGAGATAGAAGGCAAAGAAGAATGGGAAGTCAAAGATATCCTTAATCACTGAGAAACATGAGGATGGAGACAATACCTGGTAAAATGGAAAGGGTATTCTTCAGCTGAAAATACATCACAACCTTAATCCAACTTGGGAAATGCCTTCAAGATTTTGCAAGACTATAAAGATCATCTCCATCTTTAAACTCCACCCATCAACTCTTCAACTCATACCACCATCATCCCCTCAAAAATGTCCTCCACCTCTACCACCACTTTTGTGCCCATCCATATCCAATGTCTCCCTGACTGTCATGCTGAGGCTTAGTAACTCAGCTAGTAACAACAAAAATAGAACCTATATCTCAAATGATGTTGATATCTTGGCCAGAAAGTGATGAGTATGATGATAAAAATGTTGGTTTCTCTCTGTAAAAAGTCAACTTGGATATGATAGTATTGCCCTATGAGGGTGGTGACTAAGATGTAGATTTGGTAGAAGGGAATGATGAAAAGGATCTCACCTATGAGGTGGCTTGCTGGTTACTAAGCTTGGATTGCATAGAACTAGCTAAGGGACATGTACATGTGGATTGACTATTTATAGGAAGGAAATGGTGCACAAACCAAGAGGGAAAAAGGAAACCTTCTAGAATGTTCTGGAGAATGTATCCTATGAAAGGGAAGGCACAGCTCCAGTGCTGTGGACAAAAAGGAAAGAGAAAAAGGAAATAGAGTAAGTGGTTTCTAAAATCATAACATTACCCCCATTTTAAGTGTTTGAGTTACTACTCAAACTAGAAGAGTCTATCAAAGGGTTATTCCTGAGTAAGTACAGGCACCAACATCTAGAGTGTCCTTTTTTCCAACACATAGTACAAGGTAGTCCTCAACATTGTCTAGAAGTGTGATGAGGGGCCTATAGGAACACTTTGGGCAACAGTACTTGAAGCATTTGGCAAACCAGTGTCCCCATTCTTGGCATTTGAAACATTGCCATTGGTGGATGGGATGGGTAGCTAAATTATTGACATCAATGGGATTGGCCTGGCTTCCAAAGAATCTCCTTCCCCATCTCAATACTCACTACAATTGAGGATGTTGTTTAGGTTGTTGGGAAAAAGGGTGGATGGATGTGAGGGAGGTACTAGAATCAGACTTCCATATGAGGAGGAAGACAACATGGAGGGTGATCCATTCCTGGGGGTAGGGTAGGGACCAGAGTGTTGAGGGGAAGTATGCCTTAGTTGTTATGCTGAGGCTAGTAACTCAGCCATTGTTTCCTGAAATAGAACCTATACCCTAGATGGTGGCATAGTCCTGGCTGAACAGTGACTAAAATGATGATAAAGATGTTGACTCCTCTCTATAGGAGGTCTACTCAAATGTGATAATTGGTGGCAACAAGGGTGGCCACTAAGATGTAAACATGATAGAAGGGAATCTTGATGTTCTCACCTGAAGGTGGCTTGCTGGCTACTAGGCTTGGATTGTGTAGAACTAGCTACTGTACATGATGCAAGAGTGGGATATTTATAATACAAAGAAGAGGGTATAGACCAAGAAACTGTAAAGGAAACTATCTAGAATGTTCTGGAGAATATGCTAAAATGGGACAGTGTAGCTCTGGTACTACCAGGAAAAATGAGATAGACAAGGAACAGAATGGAATGGAACAGGACAGAACAGAAGGGGAATATACAATAGGAAGTGAATGGGAAGTGAACAAAAGGATGGTGAAAACTGTAACATTACCTCCTTTGTAACATCCAAGTTACCAACTTGGATCAGCTTCCAATAGCTCCATTATAGGGTTATTCCCTAAATTTTGACATTGCGATGCAGCATGTCAATATCCCCCACAAGCACTATAGGGTAGACCCCAGCAAGCATTCTTTCCATGACCAGGAGTCCAGAGGAAACATCATGGGCAATGATACTTGAAACATTCTGAGTACCAATGACCCCATTCCTGACATTTGAAGCATTGTCCATTTTGGACAGGTCGGATTGGGAGGTTGTCCATGTTGATTGGATTTTCAGGGGTTCCAAGGGAAGAGGAGGAGCTTCTGTCACTGGATGTGAAACATTGGTCATTGAGAGACTGGAAAAGGTTTAGAGGCAGAGGAGTCATAGGATGGGGTGGAGTCCAAGTGGGTTGTGCTATGGGAGGAGGAACTGGAGTGGGGGTCACTTCCTCATACGAGGAAAGTGAATGCATATCTGGGGTGTTCTGGCAACTATATGGACCAGGTCATCAGTGCACCATTCATTGCAAAGCATGGGGTGGAGTGGGTCTAATGGAGGACAGGGTCCTTGGGTGGTAAAGAGGGGTTGTAGGCAGTAAGGAGGGTGAACTGGGTGAGGACATTTGGGGGGAAACAGGGATAAGGTGAGGACATATGTAAGTGGTGATGGTTGGAGGGTGTCCTTGATACACATCCTCCTCAGAGGGCATGAGACTGTTTAAGAGTGAAGAGATGATGGATTGAATGATCCCTCTAGGGACCTAGTTTATGAAGAACCAGAATCCTTCAAAGTGCATGGTGTTGAGAAGGTGGTCCAACATTTGTTGGATGGAATGATTGATAGCTTGTTGGGGTATGGGGTCAGCTCCAGCATGGAAGTGGAGGTAAAGGAGGTCTGTGGTATATATTTGATGGTACAAGCATACCATAGACTGAAGAGAGAGAGCCTGTCCCCATAGGGGATCATGTTCAATGGTGAACAAAGGTCTGGGGTCAGCAAGGATGGTTCCAAACAGAATGCAACAGTGGTGAACTGGGAGGTGTTCTGAGTAGATAGGATTGAAGGAGGTGGTGGGGGTGTTGGAGGGCATTTTTGTGAGGATGATGAGTTGGTGGGTGTAAAGTGGTTGATTCGGAGTTTAAAGATTTCATTGAGCTTTATACTCTTGAAGAACCTCAGAGGCATTTCCTAGGTGAGATTCTAGTTCCCAAGTGTTTTCAGCAGAGGAATACCCCTTCCATTTGATGAGATATTGCCTCTGTCCTCATGTTTCTTGGTGATTAAGGATGTCTTTGACTTCTCATTATTCTTCTCCTTCTACTTCTTCCAACAGAGGATTTAGGAAGTTCAGGCCATGTTCAGGGGTTTCTGGATAGAGAGATAAGAGGGAGACATGGAATACATTATGGATTTTCCAAGACAGTGGGAGTTGTAGTTCATAAGCGATGGGAGATATGACTTTGGAGATTTCAAAGGGTCCTTCTCTTCATGGTAAGAGCTTCTTCGAAGTGTGGTGGAATTGGAGGTTTTGTGCTTCTAGCCACACCTTATCTCCTACTTTCCACAGTTTGAACTTAGAAAAGGTTCTTTCTTTCATGATCTGAGCAGAGTTTTTGTGAGCCGTGAGGACTTCTTTTCTGGCTTCCTCTAGGAGGGAAAGGTGTTTTTCCAGGGCAGGGATAAAGGTCTTTCCTATGGGCAGGTATCCATGTGGTTCATACCTGAGCATGAGGGAAAATGGGTTTTTTTGGGTAGAGGCATGGGTGTTCAAATTATAGGAAAACTCTTCCAATGGAAGGAGGTTGAACCATATGTATATCAGGGCATTCCTCAGAGAAGATTCTTAGGTAGGTTTCAAGGGATTGGTTTGCCCATTCAGTTTCCCCATCAGTTTGAGGATGATAGGCAGTAAAGAGTCATAGGTTGTAATTTAGGAGATGGGCAAGTTCTCTAGTGAAAGCAGAGGTGAATTGGGGTCCTCTGTCAGAGATAACAGAGGAGTGGAGCCTGAATTGGGGTAATACTTTTTCTAAAAATAATTGGGCTACTCCTTCCACATCAATGGTTTTGATGCACAGAGAGAGAATTACCCCCTTTGTAAGGCCATGGTTGACCATGACCATAATGGAGTCAAAGCCATGTGAGGGAGGAAGATCTGTGATGAGGTCGATGGAGATTTGGTCAAAGGGATGTGTAGTCTTGGAGGAGATCAGTGTAAGAGGTGGTACCATTGGGTGAGTGTTAACTTTATTTTGTTGGCAGGTGGCACAGCCAATGACAAATCGTCAGATGAAGGTGGATAAACCTGGCCACCAAAAAATCATGAGCAACTAGGTTATGTGTGTGGAAAATACTGCCATGCCTGCCAGTGAAAGAGAAGTGGACAAAAGAAACAACATCATGTCAAAGGAGTTCAGGGACATAAAGTTGATGCTTAAAATAAAGTTTTCCATCATTGAAGGTCCAGTCAGAAAGCAACAAGCAGGAAAAGAGGGGTGAGTTAGCTGTGGTTTTAGCAATGGCATCAATTGTTACCGTTTTTTCCTCCTTTCTTGTTTCCTCCTACTTTACCTGATACTCTTTCCTTTTCTTCCTGACATTTATTCCTACATTTTCCATATTACGAGTTCTTCTGCTTTACCTAGAAGCACCAGAGCCCAGGGTTACCATTTATAGTTAGAATTCTCCAGAACATTCTAGATAGTTTCCTTTTCCTTCCTGGTCTGTGTGTCGTCCTTCTATCTATAAATAGGTAGACTTCCTATCCCTGTACCTTAGCTAGTTCTACACAATCCAAGCCTAGTAACCAGCAAGCCACTCAGGAAGAGTGAGATCACCACCATTCCTGTCATCCAGGCAACCACTCTTAGGGCCTTCATCAAACATCGAGGTTCGACTTATCAAGTATTAGTCTTCCTTGCCACCATCCAGCAGGAAGTTCCTCAGGTGTGTGTTGATACCCTCTATTGGGAGACGACCATTCTCGTCCTAGTAATCTTGGGATTACCATAGAGATGTATCAATGTCTACCATCGACTTTACTTCATCAGTTACTAGCTGAGTTACTAGCCTCAGCATAACAAAAGAACTAGCTCATCCTTCATCGCCCTCTATCCAGCAGGCAACCACCCCTCATCCACCATTACCCCTCCTCAAGGACCTGCATACCCTGCGCCCTATCAGAAGAAGAAGAGATCCCTTAACCCCTATTCTAACCCCTTTGCCTCTGCATCCTCTTCCGTCCCACTCAAACGAACCATGTCACTCCCAGACCTGTCTCACGAGGAGACTCCCATTGAAGTCGAACAAGACCCACAACAGGAAGTTGATTGGGAGCAGGAGTTCGATGACAAGCAAGACCAAAATCTAGCCCAACGACTTTCTAAAGAAGGACTAGACAAAGAAGAAATCCAAAGAAGAGTAGAAGCTTTTTGAGAACAGAGACATGCCTTAGCAGAAGAAGAAGCTCAACAAGTAGCTGAGTATCTCAAGCAACAAAGAGAAGCTATGGCCAAGACTACGGAACTCAAAGCAGGACTTCCAGATGATTTCTCTGGAGAATCAGAAGATGCAGTGCACTGGATGCTCACCATGAAAGCTTACTTTAAGATGAATGGAGACTTATACAATGATAATGCAATGATGCTCACTACACTCAATAAGATGAGTAAGGGGAGAGGAAAAGTTTTCTCCAAAGGTTGGTTCTATCGTCTAGAAAGCCCCACCCTTCCCAATGATCAATGCACCTTCAATATCATGGCCGCCGATTTCGCTAAAACCTTCTTTCCTTATGATACCACTAGTAAAGCCTGATAAACCATCTGCAATCTCACCCAGAATACTAAAGATAAGGATGGGTTTGCTAAATACAGTGAGCTCAAAAACCCTTTCAATGTTAACTCTAATAGCAGTGCATGAAGCACACTGCCACACACTGTGGGAATTTTGCTTAGCTTTGGTGGAGCTATAAATAGTACTCACTCTTGGCTACAAAATTGCCCCCTGCATCATGTGATTTGGTTCACACACTGTGGAGATATCATCATTTCAAGTCAGCAATGTCATTGAAAGGATTTTTGAGCTTTTGAATTGGATAGGGTATTAGTACTTGGTATAGCCTCCTTTTGCCTTAAGCACTGCCTGAACCCTTCTAGGCATGCTCTCAATTAGTTTCTGACACTCCTCCACTGGTATCCTCTCCCACTCCACCTGAACTCTATCCCACAACTCCAAAATTCCCTTAGGAGGGTGTTCATACTCTGCAAGCCTCCTTTTTAGCCATCCCCAGAGATGCTCAATAGGGTTGAGGTCAGAAGACTATGCAGGCCAAACCATAGTGTGAAAATCCTGTTCTTCTAGCCATTTCTTCACCTTTCTACAAGTATGCTTGGGGTCATTGTCTTGCTGAAAGATGATGTCAGAAGGATTGAGCTCATACATAATGCTCTAGGGTTTGTTGTAGCTCATCCTTCAAAATTTGAAGGTAGAGATCCCCATCCATTCTACCATCAATCTTGGTAGCAAAGCCAACTCCCTTCCAAGTCATACAACCCCACATTATCAAAGAACCTCCTCCAAATTTGAGAGTTCCTTGTACCAGCCTATCACTAAGCCCCTCACCTGCTTTTTTCCATGCCCACTTATACCCATCTAACCCTAACCTGTTGATTTTGGTCTCATCTCATCAAATTACCTTATTCCAGTCCTCTATAGTTCAGTCTTTATGAGCCACTGCAAAGTCCAAGTGAGCCTTGCAATGTCTAGAAGCAAGAATAGGGCATTTGAACTTGACCACAGCTTTCATGCCAGATTTATTCAAGTGAAGGCAAACTGTACTGGCAGAGAAAGGTTGGTTGATGATATTGGTAAGAGCTTTGGTCACTTGGACTGCATTTTCAGCTCTACCAGAGGTGATAAGATGTTGGGCATGACAAATGTTGGCAGAGGAAAACTTGGAAGGACAACCTTCAACAGTTTTGGGAATGGTAGAATACTTCTTGGAACGAATCCTAGATATGGTAGAAGGGCTAACACCAGTTTGCTTGGCAATTGCTTCACCAGAATGGCCAGCATCAAGTAGAGAAAGAATATTAGCTTGTTGAGTAAGAGAAAGGGATCTAACCATGATGATGGGTATGAAACAACAAGTGTGGGA
>JBBPMM010000660.1:0-15777 GCA_038090335.1 Solioccasus polychromus
ATAAAGTATAAAAGAGTGGGCTATGCAGATAGATCCCAAATACAATGGTTGACCAAAGCACACCAGAGCTAATCACATATGCAGGCACAATTGTTGCATTAGGAGTAGACTAAAAGGATCAAGAAACACAAGGCTTGACAAGAGTGGCTAGGCTGATATGCAATCTGAGTAACAAGAAGGCCAAGAGATCACATCACAGGTTGCAAATGCAATGAGTTGGCCCAAAACACACAAGAGAAAGCATATTAGCAAGCCCAGTTGTTGTATCAGGAGTGGGTCTAAAGGGACCAAATGCACAAGACTAAATCAGAATGGCTGAGCCAAACATCTAACTAACCAAAAGGCTGAGCATTCATTACAACAAATATAGACTGATTAGCCAATTGAGTACACTATGAAAAATACAGTATAGTTTAAAGGGACATATTATCTAGTATGAATTACATGGGCAGGCTCAGAGAAACATCAATTATCTATAGTATTATCTAATTGGCAGTTACATTTTCAATAGTGGAAGATATCTCAGGGGGTTTGATTATATTGCACAATGCTGCCATTGAATGAAAATGCCAATGAGTGTCTTTGGGCATATCAGCTTCAGAGGCATTGACTACCAGTAATTGGTAGCATTGTGTGTATCGGTGGTGTTGTTTGTATGATCTTTGCAAGCAGCTAACCCAGGTAATGATGGCAGTGTTTTCTGTCCATCTCTACTTGCTGAATTTTTTTTCAGTTGATCAATCTATTCATGTTTCAGTGTCTACTGTTAGACCTTCCATTAATCAAGGCATACCTGCTGTACAAAATGCATGATTCTTACTACCTATGTACTTCAGTTTTATTATCTGTCAAGTCTAATGCAGACCATATTCATGATGCATACACTGTTGGAAGGTGTCAGTTAGAGGAGCTAAAAGGCTCATTTGTTGCATCAGTGTGATCAACTGTGCAAACTGTTGGATTTTTGGTGAATCAAGACCTGGACCTCATGCACACACCCATCACTACCTTTTCAACCAGCTTGTGTTAGCTTTTCATTCTAGGACACAGAGTGAAAATATCTTTTGGCCATTATGTTACTGATGTTGGATTCCTTTTTATGCACCATGTGATCATCCTGCCATCAAGAGGGATGACAAGCTCTCTCCTGATGATTGTCCCAATGCTAAGATTCCACATTTGATTCTGACTCTGGTATCACTTATCTACCTGAATGACAATCCATCAGATGATATGTACAAGCTCCTTTCTGTCATCCATCTTCATCAGGCTGTCATTACAACCTCTACTGTCTTCTGTCAAACTATTGTCCCACTTTGTAGATTGGATCATGCAACCTGCTATATCCCCTGACATGATACCTAACTTTGCACTGTTTCTCCTAACCTTTTTGAGCTGCTTCAAACAGTAGACAAATCCTAATAACCCATGCTTGACTATGTTATTCTGTCACCTCATAGTGATGCTGTGGGGAATTACTCATTTGTGGACAACTATTCTCACCACCTCTGCAATAGATTAATATACGATAAGTTACTGTCAAGTATAATTGTGTACTGACATCCAAGTTACTTGTGTGTTCACATATCCCTTGATCTTGAGATAACTTTGACATGGAGACATCACCATTCACCAGGCAGTTTGTTTCATTGGGTCATACTTATGGGTCAACATTTTTGAGAGACATGAGGCTCACAGTTGTTGTGCTTGCAGACAAATCACACTGCATTTGGTCTTGAAGAATTGATTTAGTTGATACTTAGGTTACTGAAATGTTTGTACAAGGTGACAAGATTGTATTATACACTTTTTACATATCAAACTCTCCTCTAACTATACCCAAGCTGTCTGGCTGTTGCAGTCACATGTTTTGTGTTGTTGTATTCCACATCTTGCAATACAACCTCCACCACCCTGTTAAGCCACTCCCTGCCCAACATGTTCTTTTCTTTGCTGTTATCCATAGACTCTTTCTTTATATTTGTAAAAGCTCACACTTGTATTTTATGTGGGTGTCAGTCTTATACAAACAGCTGCTCACACCTCACCTCTATAAACTCATACTTGTGTTATATGCAGGTGTCAGCATATCACATCTCTCTCCTCTTGCTCTGGTATGTCATTGCCTTGTATACTCTAACTGTTTGCTGACATTGCTCCATGATAGTTTTCCTCCTTCTTTCTAGTATGACAGCCCATGTCTGTGTACTACATACATAGGTGTTGGTTTAGTTACTTACACCTTCAGTGGTCTATCCACCCTCCCTACCCAATATACTGCTGATGGCCTTATTACTGTTGCCTACACCAACTTTGTCTGACATTATTACCAGTGCCAACTTCTACAGATCACCTCCCCTCCACTATGTCCTTCAAAGCAATGGCATTGTCTTTACCTTGTTTGTAGAGCAGGGTGAGCCTCCCAAGAGGATATTTCTGTCAATGCTAAGCAATTCAACCCCTTTGCCTTCCACTACAACCTCCACAAATACCCTCAGCTTGCCTTCATGCCCAGGATGTTCAGCCCTGTTGGGCCATTGCTGGGCTGCCTTGCTCACTGCAAGATCACCATGCACAGGAACTCAATGTTTACACTTCAACCAAGGTTGCTTGATTCCTGAGCTTGGCTGGAGGACACACTTGTTCTTGTCATATGTCTTCTGTCAGACAACTGCTCTCAGGCTATGCCACTGGATGTCTGATGGCTAGACTACCCACAAATCGATGGATACAAGCATATTTTCACCTTGAAACCTCAGGCAATATTGGTTTGCAACACTGCTCATGAATTGTTTGCCCATCTTCTTGGTTACTTTTTCTTATTTTGGTTGATGCACACCAAGGCTCACCTCCATCACACCTGCAATCCACAAGCATCCAGTCACCCCTCCCCATTGCGGACATTGAGCTGAAAATTGTCCCTGTCACAGATGATTATTCAAGACCTTGTTGACCTACATTTGTCTCTTAGCCCTCATATTGGATTGATGGTCTGCCCCTATGGATCTAATTGGTTCCTGCAGTGCAAGTACATAATGGCTTATGCCTGGGTCTACTACTGGATCGATTGGGATGTTCTTTTTCCTAATCAGGCTGCAGATTTCAGAAGCAGGGGCTTCAAAGCATATTGTTACAGTTTTGTTACAGTCCTGGGTATTCCCTTTTCTTTCCGATTCTCTCTGTTCTCTTCTATTTCTTCCTTTAATGTCTCTGTGTTGTTCCATATGATTCCGTTCCCATTTGAACCCTTTACCCTTTATCCTCATAGTACTGGGGCTACCTACCATAGTTAGTATCCATTCTCTGGAACATTCTAGATAGTTTCCTTTTCCTCTCTTGGTCTGTGTGTAACTCCTCTACCTATAAATAGGTAGATTCTTTACCGATGTACTTTAGCTAGTTCTACGCAATCCAAGCCTAGTAACCAGCAAGCCACTCAGGGTAGTGAGACCTTCACCGTTTCAGGCTTTTATGAATGATGGTTTTTGTGACCTTATTTCGGAAGGATGGGTTGTTATCTACATGGATGACATCCTTATCCATTCTTCCAACCCTCTTGAATACACTGATCAAATGAAACGGGTGCTACAGTGACTCAAAGACCTTTGGTTGTTGCTTAAGATTTTGAAGTGTTCCTTTGACATCGCCGAAGTAGAATATCTTGGAATGGTTATCAGCCACCATCAAGCGTCGATGGACCCCACCAAATTAAAAGTGATTCAGGAGTGGCAACCCCCTCAATTGGTCAAAGCAGTTCAATCTTTCTTAGGGTTTTGCAACTTCTATAGAAAGTTCATTGCCAATTTCTCTACCATTGCCCAACCCCTCATCAACCTCACCAAAAAAGCTACTACCTGGCAATGGTTGGAGACCCACGAAACGGCATTCCACGAACTCCAATGAATCTTCATGTCTACCCCTGTCCTTCGCCTCCCCAATACCACCATCCCCTTTTTCCTCATGACTGACGCTTCGTTAGTAGCAACGGGTGGTGTTCTTATGCAAAAGGATGCAAATGGCGATCTCCATCCTTGCACTTACCTATCGAAGACCCTCTCCCCTGCCAAGCGCAATTATGACATCTACAATTGTGAGTTACTAGCTGTCATTCATGCTCTCTATGAATGGCACCATTATCTGCAGGGCATGTCTCACCCAGTCACAGTACTCATGGATCATAAAAACCTCTCGTACTTCCAGGAACCTCGCAAACTTTCTCGCCAGCAAGCCCACTGGCTCCTATTCCTCCAGGATTTTGACCTCCACTTTGTTCATCAACCAGGTTCTTCCATGGGGCTGGCAGATGCCCTTTCCCAGAAGGATCACGTAGATACTGCCAATGATAACCAGGCAGTCACCCTCCTCCCTGATGATGTTTTCCTCCACGCCATTGATCTTGCACTCTTGGAGAAGATTACCCAATCTTCTGCCTCTGATCCTCTTGTCATCTCTGCCATCGAAAAGTCTTTTGAAGACTCCCCTCTTTTCCCTTGCTCTTCTATTCATGACTGGACATTTGATGATGGGAAATTATACTTCAAAAATCATCTCTATATCCTGGAATCCCTCCACCATGATATCATCTCCTCTGTTCACTCCTCTTTTGCTGGAGGCCATGAAGGCATTTTCTGCACCACTACCCTTGTTGCCCAGGACTTCTGGTGGCCTGGTCTCTCCACATTTGTTTGACACTTTGTTTCCAGTTGTGTGATTTGCCAACAAAACAAAGTCAATACTCATTCCACCATTCCTCCATTATCTCCTATCCCCTCCTCTGCCTCTCATCCGTTTGAACAGATCTCTATTGATCTTATCACCGATCTCCCTCCTTCCTGTGGTTTTGATTCAATACTGGTCATGGTCGACCATGGCCTTATGAAGGGGGTAATTTTCTCCCCTTGCACGAAATCTATTGATGTGGAAGGGGTCACCCAACTTTTTCTGGAAAAAGTCTTCTCTCGATTCGGTCTCCACTTCGCCATCATCTCTGATCGTGGCCCCCAATTTGCCTTAGCATTTGCTTGAGAGTTAGCATGTCTTCTAAACTATGACCTATGCCTCTCTACCGCCTATTACCCTCAAACCGACAGGGAAACTGAAAGGGCCAATCAATCCCTGGAAACTTACCTCCAGATATTCTCCAAAGGACGTCCCGACAAATGGGTGGACCTTCTTCCCCTTGCTGAATTCTCTTATAACTCGAACGTCCACACTTCAACTCAAAAGACTCCATTCTTGCTGATGGTAGGGTATGAACCCAGAGGATATCCTCTTCCTGGAAAGACATTTATCCTAGCCCTGGAAAAATGCCTTTCTCTACTCGACAAAGCTCGGAAAGAAGCCCTTGTGGCTCACAAGAATTCTGCCCAGATTATGAAAGAACGGACCTTTTCAAAATTTAAACCATGGAAAGTTGGAGATAAAGTATGGCTAGAGGCCCAGAATCTCCACTTTCATCACACCTCCAAGAAACTCCCACAACGAGAAGGACCTTTCGAAATCTCCAAGGTCGTATCTCCTATCACATACAAGCTTAGACTACCCCCATCCTGGAAGATCCATAACATCTTCCATGCTTCACTCTTATTGCCCTACTGGGAAACACCAGAACACAGACCCAATTTCTTACGACCCCCATCAGAGGAGATAGAAGGTGAAGAAGAATGGGAAGTTGAAGACATCCTTAATCACTGTGGAACATGAGGATGGAGACAGTATCTCATGAAATGGAAAGGCTATTCCTCCACCGAAAATACCTGGGAACCAGAATCCAATCTGGAAAATGCTTCCAAAGTCCTACTAGAGTATAAAGCTCAATGACATCTGTAAAACTCTGTCTCTCCCCCAACTCACGAACTCACCCTAAGCTCCATCCCTCTGTCACCTTTTCGATATCATGCCTTCCTTTACCATTTTCACTGAATGCCTTCCCATCTCCCTTCGTTGTATCCTATACGGGACTATTCTTGCTGACCCCCATCCCCTCTTCACTGTGGAACATGACCCCCTCTGGTCCCAGGCCGACTCCCTCCAAGCGATGGTATGCCTCTACCACCAACTTTATACCACTGACCTCCTACTCCAACACTCCAACATGGGAGGCAATACCATTTTTGCCCATGCCATCGACCATTCCCTCCAACAAACGTTGGATAATCTCCTCAATGTCATACACCAAGAAGGCTTTTGGTTCTTTGTGAACTGAATTCCTCCTTCTTTACTCCCCACCCGCTAGTCCCTCGTTGATGGACTTTCTCCCTCAGAGTAAGATTGCTATCAGGGGTATCCCCCCACCACCACAGACTCCATTCTACCCTGATTCCTCGTAGGAGTCACTAATCTCATGTCCTCCCCATGTCCTCTTTCCCCTTGCAGACCTTGCCGTCATCACCATTGACAACCTACACCCTATTCCCTCCCTGCCAATCCCCCACTCTCGTCTTATGAAGTCATCCAACCCCTTCCTGTTCCCCCTCCCGCCCGCGCCACCTGGACCCCCTCCCCTAATCACCCAGCTGCATGGTTGCCACCACTGTCTCGTCCATCGTCACCCATATCCAACGAGATTTACCTTCAGGAGACCCTAGCCAATTTGCAGTACACTCAGTCCCAGCCTGCCTTTGTCGACACCCCTGCTTGGCCTGAACAATGCTATAAGTGCCAGGAATGGGGGCATTGGTATATGGAGTGTAAAAAATATCGCTGCTCACAATGTTTTTTGTGGGCCCCTGGGCATGCATGCAAGGACTGCCCTCATATTCCTGATGACTATTCTCTCACAACGAATCCCTCTGAACCTAATTGGACTATCAATGACAAGTTCTCTTTGGGAGGTGAGAATAATACAGCTCAGTGAGCTGTAGGTTACGAAGGGGGTAATGTTACGGTTTTGTTACAGTCCCAGGTATTCCCTTTTCTTTCCGATTCTCTCTGTTCTTTCCTATTTCTTCCTTTAATGTCTCCATGTTGTTCCATATGATTCCATTCCCATCCAAACCCTTTACCCTTTATCCTCGTAGTACTGGGGCTACCTACCATAGTTAGTATCCATTCTCTGGAACATTCTAGATAGTTTTCTTTTCCTCTCTTGGTCTGTGTGTAACTCCTCTACCTATAAATAGGTAGATTCTTTACTGATGTACTTTAGCTAGTTCTACGCAATCCAAGCCTAGTAACCAGCAAGCTGCTCAGGGTAGTGAGACCTTCACCATTCCAGTCCTCAGAGTCACCTGTCTTGAAGCCTATATATATCCGCCATCAGGGATTAGTCTTCAAGGTTATCATCTTCATCGCCTTCATCGAAGGAAGTGGACAGGTACGTGTTGATACCCTCTATTGGGAGACAACTGTTTTAGTAGTTATCCTCATCGCCATACCTGCATGGAGACATATCAGCATGTTTCATTGATTGTATTTCATTGGTTACTAGCTGAGTTACTAGCCTCAGCGTAACACATATCCTGTATCCAATGCCTTCTATTGTCTTCAAACAGAGTTTCAATGGCATGGTAGGCCAAGTATTACAAGCTGTCAGGTGAAGATGTTAGAGCAACAATGGGCCTTGTCTAGCCAACCATTCACTTCACATGTTGATCTAATGTCTTCAAACAAGCATCCCCCCTTCTCACCCCATCCATTTATCCAATGGCTTGCTGAAAAGGAGCAGGTGAAGTGGGAGCATACATCTCCTGAGGAGCTTGCAAAGTGGAAGAGCAGACAGGAAGTGGCCTATAGGTCTGGGTGGATGAATTACTGCAAAGTCTATCACTGGCCTGAGGTCAGCAGTGTTCATGTTTGCACCCTAGTTCACAAGAAACAGATTGTAGATGTTTGAAAAAATACACAGGCCATGAAGGATAGAATAGCCAGGTAGCACAGGTACAGTGCTGTATTTAACAAATGGAACATCTGCACTGAATTTGATCCCACTAAATCCACTCCCACTGTTTACCATGTAGATGACAACAATGACAACAACAATGAAGATATGTCTGACTCTCCACATGTCTGTCATTTCACCAGTCCTCCCATCCTTGTTCCCATATCTCAACCTCCAGTTCTATCCCTGCTCTAATCCCCTCTTCACTGAATAGACAGAAAGGTGGTTGAGTGGACTACTTGTCCTGGCCACCTGGGGATAGTCTGAGGGTAATGGGAAGTGAATAGATTCACCCCAGAGAAATTCTATTGGAGGAGGGTTAGTCCTAAAATGAAGTAGGGCACATACAAGGTAGTCCAGTTGTAGTCCAGACAGTCATAGTTAATAGTCTGGTCAATGTAGAGCATGATAAGGTGTGAAGACTGGCAGTACAGTTGAGTAAATGGTGTGGTAGACGGTGTAAATAGTGAGGGAGATGGTCTCAACAGTGATGGTTAGTGAGCAAAACAGTAGCTGTCATTTCAAATGATGAATACAAAATTTTATAGTCTGGACATGCCTGAACTTCTAAGTAGGTATGAAGTACCATATGGAAGAAGTACCTGATGACATACCAAAAATGACAAAAGGCCTGAATGTCAAAGGTGATGTCAGAGCTATGGATATAAGGGTCTAAGTAATAACAAGAACTTAAGAAAAGAGTAATTGAATAATAAAAGGTAAGATAAGAAGTAGTCTGGTTAGTATAAGCACTAGTCTGACTGGTCACAAGTAGACTAAGTCAATGGATGCTCCAGACTATCAATAGACATAAGGAAACAAAGTAAACAAGAGAAGAAGAGTGTAGAAAATATAAAAAATATGGGTTATATACATAGAGGTGCACCAACCTCTATATTGCCTCAATTCCTGGTTCCTCTTCATACCCCCATGCCTTCAATCCCTGCCCCCTGCTTACCTCAACCTCCAGCCATGACCCTACTGTCCCAATCTCTCCCCTCTTCTCCCCTCAAAATCCAACCTCTGGCTCCACTCCTCTGGAGGCAGCCTCATCTTTCACAGCATCTTCATGTCTTTCCACCACTGACAATGACCAGGGTCTGTCCTTTGCTTATGGCATGAGCACCAATGACCAGGAGGTGACTTCCAAAGTGTGGAAAGCCTCATCTTCCACCACTGACAATGACCAGGGTCTCTAATTTGCTCATGGTGTGAACACTGATGACCAGGAGGTGACTTCCAAAGTGCAGGCAGTCTCATCTTCCACTGCATCTACTACCAACAACAACCAGGGTCTCTTCTTCACTCATGGTATGAGCACTGATGACTGGAAGATGACTTCCAAAGTGCAGGCAGCCTCATCTTCTGCTGTGTCTTCATGTCTTTCTATCACTGACAATGATCAGAATCTCTTCTTTGCTCATGATGTGAGCACCAATGACCAGGAGGTAACCTCCAACGTGTTAGATGACCTTTTACAGTTCTGTTATGGTTTTGATATCCTAAAGCTGGCAGGGGACATCAAGGCCAGTGTTTTTACACCACCCAGGGACTTGCAGTCCCTTGATCATATTGCCCAGATGTTAAGGGAAAAGGGTGTTGTGTTATCTAACCCTTGTGCAGGGCTTAGCATCCAATGCATTTTGACCCTCATCAAGTCCAGTCAGCAGGTCCCAGACACATACTGGGACATCAAGAATAGGGATTTGCAGGACACTAATCCTAGGCATTTTATCTTTACTTCCATCAAGCTGGCATCTCTTCATTCATTAGCCACCTTTGAGGATTATTATCTTGCCACCCATATCATGGAGCAATACATCAGATCCTAGGTTGTTGTCTTTCCATCCTTCACCACTGCTATGCAATATATTTAGAAACAATGGAGCTCCTCCCTTGAAAACATTGTTGAGAGTGCCTGCTCAGCTGGTTATCCCATCTGAGTTTTCCATTATGCCAATCCATGCACTCTTCCTCCAGTTTTGAACCCTGCCTCCTTGTATCAGCATTAAGTTTGGAAGGCAGGTCATCAGCCAATCATCTACAATTTTCATGCATATCAGTCCATGGTCAAAGCCATGCTGAGGCAACTATGTTTGAAAGCTGCCACTTTGCAAGGTAGTTTGCTGGGCCAGATATGTGCCTCTTATTTCAATGCAGAGGAGCATGCCAAGGGTTCTTCTTCCAACATGATTTACTATGGAGTATGATGGAAGACAGAGGAAGAGAACATTGTATATCTGGAGGACTTTGTTTCTATAGTGAAAATCAACCTCTTCTGTGGTTTATTTCATATTAACAAGTGGGGCAAGTTCCATTCCCTTCAATTCAGCTTATTCAGCTTTTTTTTTTTTTCAGCTGAGACAGTACTGAGGAGGATTCAACACATGATCTTCTCATTCTTTCCTGGTCTTTACATCTGAGACATCTCTGAAATCCATTTTCATGGATGGAATAATGCAGAGGAGGAAAAATTCCACCAGATCATAGTTGGTCTAAATTCCTGTGACATAGCACTGTTGATTAAAATTCCATTCAAGTCCAACAGTGAATGGCAGTCACACTTGTGCTTCTATGAAGTATTTTGGAAAATACATTAAGCAATCCTGTAATCAATTTATTTCTACACTATAATTGTATTTCCCTCTTCATGAAATCCTCTATGCATTACTGACAACTGTTACCAACACTGATGCTAGATGCTGGCCACTAGGTATGTTAAACCTTGGGTCATGTCTAATATCCATCACTATTGTGCAGTGCATTCAAGAATAATTCCCTCCTTTTCTTGAAGACATCAAGCACAATTTGGGTCTGTTCAATGCAGAACCATGTTCCAAAGTCCCTGTTCATTCAAGAACTGCATATGATATTTTGAAGAGTATATAAAGCTCTTTGAAAAACATGTTGAGACTGTGCATATGACACTCATTACTTCCTTTGCTCTATCTGCAGTGTTCTTAGAAGTATTCTTTGTTATCAAGTGCTGCTATGATCCTGCACTATCAACATTCACTTTTTCAAACAAATAGTGAGAGTTTGATGCCATCTGCCCAACATCATGTAGAGATGTTTATTCTTGTAATAAACAAGCAGCTCCCAAGATAATGCCACTGTTACATGGTAAGGCTATTGTCAGCACCCCTCTATCATCTTGAGTCTAAAAATCCTTTCTGGCACATGTGGTGAGCACCATTATTTAACATTGTAGAGGTCACACACCAAATATATACAAGCTCAGTTTGTCATCTTCATTGTGGGAGGCTTTGACATGCCTCTCTAGCACATGAGACTCTATATTGGATACAAGCTGTCAGCAGTATGGGCAAAAGGTTTTTTGATTGGACATGGTTGTATTGCATTTGCACATCCACCATCCAGCTCCCTTTTTAAGCTTTAATGTGTTGACTTCTATTTCTCTTTGGATCAAATAGAAGATTTTTGTAGATAGATCATTGCCTGCCATAGACAGGTTTGTCAACTCAGCTTCCATACATGTTTTATGAAGCTATTTTGGTGGCATATATGTAACCTCCAACCTAGAGTTTATAGATTTTTTCATTGGATATATACATTAGAACATGGCCTACATATATAAGATATATGTTTATAGTACATGTATAGTGCAGTTGTGTTGGCATGGCCATCCCAGGACAGCCACCATGCACAAGCATACAAAACATAGCCACAACATGGCCTGTATTGGCATGACCATCCTGGGATGGCCACTATGGATGTAGTATACTGTATATACAGTAACATAGCCACAACATGGCCTGTATTGACATGGCTGTCTTAGGATGGCCACTGTGCATGTAGCATGTACAACCTAGCAATAATATAGCCTGTGTTGGCATGCTGTCTTAGAACAGAAATCTAGATGTGGAAGGAATAGGGGAAATGGGGGGAACAGTGGAATGAATATTAACTTTGTTCTGTTGGCTAGTGCAACCATTAACAAAGTGATGGACAAAGGTAGAGAGAGCAGTCCACCAAAAATCACAAGCAACAAGATTTTGAGTGCAAAAAATGCCCCTGTGTCCTCCTGCAAAAGAGGTATGGACAAAAGAGATGACATTGTGTCATAGAGATTCTGGAACATAAAGGTGGTTTTTAAAATACAGCTTGCTATCATTGAATGTCCAATCATGAATGGACAAGCAGGGAAAAAGGGGGGAGCTAGAAGTGACTTTAGCAATGGCATCAAGGACAAGTGGGTCAGAGAAGGAGGATTGGGAGATTTTGTCTGAAAGAGTGAGATCAATGAATCAGATGAAGATAATATCAGAGAGGAGGGTGATGGCTTGATTATCATTGGTTGCATCAATGTTGTCTTTGCAAGAAAGAGCATCTGCAGGGCCCATATGGGTTTCTAAGAGGTGGGTGAAGGAGAGATCAAAGTCCTATAGAAATAAGAGCCAGCAGGCTTGTCAATAAGATAGTTTGCATGGTTCTTGAAAGTAAGAAAGGTTTTTGTGGTCAGTTAGGATGGTGACCAGATGAAGGGTGCCATGGAGATAATGGTGCCATTCATATAAAGCATGGATGACTGCAAGAAGTTCTCTATTATAAATATCATAATTTTGTTCCACAGAGGAATGGATTTTAGACAAATAGGCACAAGGATGAAGGTCTCCATTGGAATCTTTTTGCATAAGTATTCCTCCTGAGGCAACAAGAGAAGCATCAGTCATGACAAAGAATGGTTTAGTAGTGTTAGGGAGATGAAGGACAGGGGTAGATGTGAAGAGTCTTTGTAGGGTGTGGAAAGCATCTTCTTGAGGTTGGTCCCATTGCCAGGGTGGGCTTGGCCTTTTTGGTCAGTTCAATTAGTAGTTGAGCAATGGTGGAGAAGTTCACAATGAACTTTTGGTAGAAGTTACAGAACCCAAGAAATGAACAAACTGCTTTAACAAATTGGAGGAGTTTCCATTCTTTGATTGCTTTGAGTTTAGTGGGATCCATGGATGCTTTGTGATTTCTAATGATCATTGCTAGGTATTCCACCTTAGGAATGTTGAAAGAAGAACATTTGGAGAGTTTGAAAGAGAGATGGAGATCTTTGAAGCATTGTAGGACTCATTTAGTCCACTGCTGATGTTCTTCAATGGAGGAGGAGTGAATGAGGAGGTTGTCCATGTAGATGACCATCCATCCTTTAGAGGTAAGATCTTTGAATGCATCATTCATAAATGCTTGAAAGATAGCTAGGGAATTGCATAGTCTGAAGAACATTACTGTCAGTTTGAAAACCTCAAAAGGTGTGATGAACACTGCTTTCCATCTGTCTTCAGGTTTGATGAGAATGTATTATACCTCCATCAGACATCAAATTTGGTGAAGATGGTTGAAAGTTTTAACTTATCAAGGAGATCAGAAATTAGGAGGAGAGGGTAGGTATTTTTGATGGTATGTGAATTGAGGTACCATAATCTTGACAAGGTTGTAATGAACCATCCTTTTTTGTGACAAAAAAGAATGGAGATGCTTGAGGGGATTTAGATGGTACAATGCATCCAGTGTTCTTCTACAAACTTCTTATATGTTTGGAGTTCTTTTGAATTTAGGGGGTAGACTTTGGCAACACAAGGGATGAAAGAATTGTCTAGTTCAATACCATGGTCAAAAGGTCTGGATGGAGGAAGGAGGTCATGAGTCTTCTCTTTGAAGACAGAACTGTATTCTTCATATTCTTTCAGTAGAGGTTTTTCGCTTTTTGGGGCAGCAATAGCTGCTTCCATGGCAATAGTAGTTTTTCTAAGGGATTCAATGAGATAGCATTGTTCTAGGGATAATCCTTGAATGAGGTGAGGATGGGACCTCAGAGTAAAGTTGTTCAAGGTGAGCTGCCAATCAATGACATTTGGTGGAATGGCCAGCAATTTTGATGTATCATTGAATCTTTTGTTTGTCTCTAGAGTGTCATAGGCTCTCAAAGTGCTTTCCAGGCCCTCCCAAGATTACCTGTGCATGTCAAGTGCCTGGCCATAGAGCCATCAACAAGCAAGGATGATGACACCAGGAAATAAAGAATAGGAGAAACAAACACAATATTTATAGATATAAATGATAAATACACAAGAACAGAGTGGGGTTGGATGAGTTCAAAGGAATTGAATGCAAGGTACTGACAAGGTTTGAAAGGTGCTGGGTGGATTCAAAAGAAGGCTACTAACAAGGCCCAAATGGGGCCAAAGTGAGACCAGATGAATCAAAGGGGATCAGATGTGAGGCACTGACAAGGCTCAAATGCTGCTCAGATGAGGCCAGGTTTATTTCAACTATGCAGTGCAAAGTACTCATGAGTCTAGGTCCAAATGGTGCTTGAAAGGGGCCTGTTCCATTTTGGTCATGCAAGGCCCTTGAGATATGGGGTCTAAGAGACCCATTACCACCTACAGTGAAAATGGGTCTGTAAGACCATTGGAGTTCAAAATAAGTGCTGCCTGAGGTGGTGATGTAGTTGATGATCCTATGTTTTCACAATAGCTATTGATATTACCACATTTTGAAAGCCCAAGCAGCCAATCATACATGTGCTGACTAATCATATGCAGTCCTGATCTGTGGGAACCCCACCTGCCATGTTCATGGCTATGGCAGCACCACCCATGGTTTTATGGCTTTTCACAGGTGTGACCATGGCACTTCAAACACTGATGATTCAGTCATGATAGCCCAGCTACACCATAGACAAGATTGCTGTCCTGAGACAGACAAATCCATTGCATACATGTCTAATCCATACTATATTTCTTGTCACTCTGTATGAATACACATTTTAAAGGCAATAAACTATCTTTCTGTTATTTATGCCACCAAATATATGTTTGCTGGTAAATCATGCACACAAGTTGTATATCTAATATCTGAATCATGACTACAGATGGTAGCTTCAGCTATCTTCTCCTTGGATTTGGGGGTAGCCAGTAGTCTTGAGCCATTATAGGGAACTTGGGTAAACATGGGAAGCAAATGTTCCCTATAGTGCGAAAAGCCCCTGACACCACTAAGCGCTTTCCTAGAATGTCTGGAGACTACGTAGCAAGTGGTTCCAGTGATCTCACTGGCTAATGACACTATGTTTACTTATATATGTCAATGGAGTGCAAAGTCAAGTACTAGTGCATTACTAATTGATGTTACAGTGTGAATTGTGAAAGTATATATTGTGGTCAATATGTTCACCATGGAAGCCAGTAGGACAGCCCTAAACATGAGCTTGAGTTGGTTGTTGATCCCCAGTACTAATTGCTGGCTAAAACCATGGCCAAGGATCCAGTTAGCTAGGAAATTGTGCAAACAGCAACTCAAAGTCAGCTGGCTGCCCTCTAAGACATTCAAAAAATCTTGGTAAACACATGAACCTGTATAGTACAAGTAAAATGATTGAATGGCATGCAATACGAATTAATAAGGCCATGAGAGTGAAAGAATGATGTAAATGGGATGACTAATTAAACCTGGAACGCTGCAATATGGTCCAACGTGACATGAGGGTGTAGAAAAAGAGGAAAGGCCTGGATCTGTTAAGACAACTTGTAGCGTCATCACTTGATAAGCCTTCGCAGAATGTCTAGTATGAGCTGTGATTGAGGGACACAAAGCAAAAAATGTGCACTTTTTGCTTGCTTCAGACTGTACTAACTTTCAGATTTGAATGTGAATGAACACACTGGCTCTGGAGAATGGTTAATAACTGTATCAAGAAATTATTAGTATGAGCATATCAATGATCAAATAACATTTGTATACTTTACAGTCATCCAATAATTAAGTTTCTATTTCAAAACCATAGATCTGCTAGATGAACATTGCATAAAATACTACTCATTAATAGGATCATTTTGAGCCTACAATCATCGAAATTGGTGGTCGGGTTCTTGAGATAAAAATCA
>JBBPMM010000661.1:0-15762 GCA_038090335.1 Solioccasus polychromus
GTAGCCAAGAGTATGTACTATCTTTCTCTCCAGCAAAGCTTGGTGTGATTATTCCAGGTGATTGCAGTGCGCTTCGCGCACTGCATCAGGGTTAGTTATTGAAAGGGTTTTGGAGGTCACTGTATGTCGTCCCCTGCCATCTACGCCGAACGTCTCCCAGTCTCTTACCGATGAATCCTCTTTGCTACTATCCTCACTGACCCTCGTCCCCTCTTCTGTGTCGAACACGATCCTCTCTGGTCTCAGGCATCCTCGTTACAAATGATGGTGCGCTTATACCACCAGATTTATACCACTGATCTCTTGTTCCAACGATCCTGCGTCGGCCCCAACTCTGCGTTCACTCGGGCCATAGATCATTCTACCCAACAGACGCTAGACCATCTCCTGGATCTTATGCATCAAGAGGGCTTCTGGTTTTTTGTAGATCGCATCCCAGTCTCCACCATCCCCATTCTCCAATCCCTTATTGACGGACTCACCCCTCTCGAGGAAACTCGATATCAGGGGTATCCTCTCACTATTACTGCCGGGATAGAACCCCGGTTCTTACTCTCCTCATCCTCCTCTCCAAGTCCCCCGTCCACTCCTTCTCCTCCCGCTCCTACTCGACGTCCTCATCGCTGCCCTCGTCGCCGACCTACTCCTTATTCCGTTCCTACCCAACCCTGTCTTTCGTCTTATGACGACACTCTGGCATTACCCGTACCTGAGCCCGCTAGACCTACCTGGACCCCTCAGCCAGAATGGGAAACTCCCATTTCTACCTATAACAACGATACCCACCTCCCTATCCCTCCTTCAACCCCCCCTTGCTCCCCTTCCCCGGGTACCCCTTCTTGTCCCATCGATGTCGACGCCATCCCCGACACTCCTGTCTGCTCTGGACAATGCTTCAAATGCCAAAAATGGGGTCATTGGTATCAAGAATGCCGGGAGTATCGTTGCCCCAAATGTTACTTGTGGGCTCCTGGACATTTAGGGAGTCATTGTCGCGGTCTCCCTTGCGATGGTTGTGGAGTCAGAGGGCATAAGGTGACTTACTGCCCCAATATTTCCACTAACCCCCCAGAACTTTCTTGGGTCATCGAGGATAATTCCTCTTTGGGCGGAGAGAATAATTCAGCTCAGTGAGCTGATATCTATGAAGGGGGTAATGTTATGATTATAGACCCCTGTTTCCTTTCTTTCCTACTCTTTCCTATTCTTTCCGTGTAGTTCCTACCCCTTCCGAAGTCTTGTTCCTATTTTCCCCGTTTTCCACTTTACCTTGCAGCACCGGAGCCCAGGGTTACCGCTTATAGTTACGAATCCTCCAGAACATTCTAGATAGTTTCCTGTTCTAGCGTGGTCTGTGCGCAATCTCCTTACCTATAAATATCTAGGCTCCCTACGCTTGTACCTTAGCTAGTTCTACGCAATTCAAGCCTAGTAACCAGCAAGCCGCTCACGACAAGCGAGACCATAGTCAATATTCCAGTACTCTCAGCTACCACGCTAAGGAGTCCTCTCACCGTCAGAGGAGTATGATACCAACTGATCATCTTCATTGCTACGGTACAGGATCTACCGTACGGACGCGTCGATACTCTCTATTGGGAGACGACCGTTCTCGTTGTAATCATCTTAGGATTACCTCGTTGACGTATCAGCATATACCACCGCGTATATCTTAGCAGTTACTAGCTGAGTTACTAGCCTCAGCGTAACAGCTAGTAACTCAGCTAGTAACTGATGAAGTAGAGTTGATGGAAGATGCTAATATGCCTCCATGGTAATCCCAAGATAACTAGAATGAGAATGGTCATCTCCCAATAGAGGGTATCGACACGCACCTGAGATACTTCTTGCTGGACAGTGGCAAGGAAGAGGATAACCTGAAATGTCATCCCTTGCTGCTGGATGAAGGCCCTAAGAGCGGTGGCCTGGATGACTGGAATGGTGAAGATCTCACTCATCTGAGTGGCTTGCTGGTTACTAGACGTGGATTGTGTAGAACTAGCTAAGGTACAAGAATAGAACATCTATCTATTTATAGGTAGGGAGACCATGCACAGACCAAGTAGGAAAAAGGAAACTATCTAGAATGTTCCGGAGAATGGTGACTATAATGGGGAACTTCTAGCTCCAGTACTACAAGGTCAAATGGAAGGATTCGGAAGATGGAAAATATAGAAACAGATGGTCAGAAGAAATAGGAAACATCAAGCAGGATAGGAAGAGAGGAAAAACTGTAACACTTGCCCATTATTCTGTGTCAAACATGACCCACTCTGGGTTCAAGCCTCATCTCTCCAGTCGATGGTGTGCCTCTACCACCAGATCTACACCACCAACCTCCTCTATCAGCATTTCCATGCAGGAGTGGCCCCTGCCTCCAAACAGGCTATTGACCACTTGGTCCAACTTACATTGGACCATCTCCTTGATGTGATGCACAATGAGGGCTTCTGGTTTTTCATCAACCGAATTCCTCCATCTACCATCCCTGTCCTCCAATCTCTGCTCGATGGACTCACCTCATCTGAAGAGGCACTTTATCAGGGGAATCCCCTCATGACCACTGACCAGATTCTCCCACATTTCCTTCTAAATTCACTCCCCCAACCGTCATCACCACCCCCCCCCTTCTCCTTGTACCACTTGTCGTGCACCATGACACTGACCAACACCCTACTCACTCCGATCTGCTCCCACACCCTGGCTTTCATCCTATGAAGCTGCTGAACCACTCCCAATTTCTCCACCAGCCTGTCCTACATGGACTCCATCCCCAAACCATCCTGCAGCCTGGTCTCCCACTCCATCTTGGCCCCCATCTCCCCCAATTGGGGCTCTTCACCAGGCCCTCAACAATCTAAGGTTTACTTCTCCCAATGGAAGTGGAGCTTCCTCTTTCGGCACCCCTGATCACCTGATCAATGTCGATATGTCGATCACCTGACCAGTTTGATGTGGTCAATGTTTCAAGTGTCAAAAATGGGGGCATTGGTATTCAGAGTGTCAGGAATATTGCTGCCCTAAATGTTTCTTATGGGCTCCCAGTCATGGGAAGAATGAGTGTTGTGGCCTCCCTTGCAATGCCTGTGGGGGTTATAAGCATAAGGCCAGTCAGTGCCCTAACATCATCACTAACCCTGTGGTAGCTGCGTGGGTAATTGACAAAAACAGTTCCTTGGGAGGTGAAAATAATAGTCCAGTTCAGTGAACTGGATGATAGGATGGGGGTAATGTTACAATTTTTCCTCTTCTTCCTACTTTCTCTGATTCCATTCCTATTCTTCCCAAACCCTTAACCTCTTTGCCTCGTAGCACCAGAGCTACCTACCATAACCAGTATGAATTCTCCAGGACATTCTAGATAGTTACCTATTCCTTCTTGGTCCATGCTCAGCTTCTCATACTATAAATAACCCACCCTCTCTACAATGTACTTTAGCTAGTTCTACACAATCTAAGCCTAGTAACCAGCAAGCTGCTCTTCAAGCAAGACCATTCCTATTCCTGTTATCCAAGCCGCTTGTTATTGACCCTTCCTTGAGCATTGGGGAGCTCATTACCAGATTATCTTCTTCCTCATGACTATCATCCAGTGCAAGTACCAGATTCACATCGATACCCTTTATTGGGAGACGATTGTCTTAGTCCTTGTTGTTCTAGGATTACCACAAAGATGTATTCAGATTTATCATCAGTTCTACTTCATCGGTTACTAGCTGAGTTACTAGCCTCAGCATAACAACTTGACTCATTGGCATGAAGACTTGGTCACTGAAGCTGTTCCAGGACCTACTGAAATCCATCCATCATTTTACCAGCTGCTACTATTGTGAAAGAGGACAGTTATTTGATAGTGGCAGGAATTATCACAGAATAAGAAAGGAAAGGAAGCAATCGAAATTAAACATTCATACTCTTGCTACCAATACATCTAAACACCAGGGCATTGACTTGGGAGCAAACATGCAGAAATGGAGGATGAGGCAGTCATGGATACCTCAGACAATGAGAGAGAAGAACCTGAGGCTAAGATCAATGCTTACAAGAAGGACATGTATAAAGCTTTCAATGGATCTGCCCTCATGGCCATAGGTCTGTTGACTGATTTACATTTGTGCACTGACTTAGCAATTTGTAGGCATCATGCTTCAGGAGTATGTGGTGCATACTCTTCAATCAAGACCTCACTCTTCAGAGGCACCTCAAAGTCAAATGGACAACAACCAGATGAGAAAGTGATGGTCAATGTCTGATCAGAGATTGCCATCTGAGAATATATTGCAATATACTGTGCTAAGATGATGAAAAAGTGGGCTCTACTTTGACAGTGAAATTGGTGTTGAAGCCTTGTTTTTCTGACCAAGCTTCATAATATATTTGTCTGTCAGAGTGCCATCCTCCCACCATTTCAAGATATTATTCTGGTATATGCCTGAATCTGGTCCACTGAATACCTTGAGTCATGCCATATGCCAGTCCCATAGCTTGTTCTTGGGTAACATACCAGAGACAGCATGGTAGATAACCTATAGGAAGGCCCTCTCAATATCACAGCTTTAAACCCTATAAATGGGACACACCTCATTGAAAAGACCTGAAGGTGGTTGAGTGGACTGTTAGTCCTGGCCACCTGGGAGTAGTCTGAGGGTGATGGGGGAGTGATATGTTTGCCCCAGAGGGACTCTAATGACAAGGGATTAGTCCTAGAACAAAGGTAGGCATGAACAGGTATAGTTCAGATGCAGTCCAGACAGTTGTAATGGTAGTCCAGATGGTGTAGTCATTAAAAGTCATGAAGACTGACAGTACAGTCGAGTAAAATGGTGTGGTGAAAAGACTTGAAAGGTGGTTGAGTGGACTGTTAGTCCTGGCCACCTGGGAGTAGTCTGAGGGTGATGGAGAAGTGATATGTTTGCCCCAGAGGGACTCTAATGACAAGGGATTAGTCCTAGAATGAAGGTGGGCATGAACGTGTATAGTCCAGACACAGTCCAGATGGTAGTAAATGGTAGTCCAGTTGGTGTAAGTTGTTAAATATGTGAAGACTGGTGGTACAGTTGAGAGAAACAGTGCAGTAGATGGTAAAAATGGTGAGGGAGTGGTATTCCAATGGTAACGGTGATGGTGGTGAGCAAACAGTAGAAAGCTGTTGTCATTTCAAATGACAAGTACAAAATTTTATAGTCCAGGCATACTTGGACTTCTAAGTAAATATGGAGGGACACATGGTCTAAGTACCTAATGACAAAAAAGGAATGGGTCAAGACTGGGAATATGAAATACCAACCCTGATGGGTGGCGACAGAAGATCCTGACTTGGTCCCAAGTAGCCCAAATGTCTAAGGTGATGTCAGAGCTACAAACTGAAAAGTCTAATAAAATAGGGGAACTTACAAAAATAGTAACCAAGTAAGAAAAGATAGCTAAGATTAGTCTGGTCAGTGTACACACTAGTCCGACCGGTCTGTCATGGACTGTGTAGATCAACGAACCAGACTATCATGAAATATAGGTAAGTAAAGTAAACAATTGATGAAAACATAGAAAACTTGAGGTTATACACATAGAGGTGTGTCAACCTCTACAGTGGTAGACAGTAAAAATGGTGAGGGAGTGGTATCCCAATGGTGACAGTGATGGTGGTGAGCAAACAGTTGAAAGCTGCTGTCATTTCAAATGACAAGTACAAAATTTATAGTCTGGTGAAAAGACTTGAAAGGTGGTTGAGTGGACTGATAGTCCTGGCCACCTGGGAGTAGTCTGAGGGTGATGGGGAGCGATTATGTTTGCCCCAGAGGGACTCTAGAGCAAGGGGTTAGTTCTAGAATGAAGGTGGGCATGAATGAGTATAGTCTAGATGCAGTCTGGACAGTAGTAAATGGTAGTCCAGTCAATGTAAGACATTAAATATGTGAAGACTGGCAGTACAGTCGAGAGAAATGGTGCAGTAGACAGTAAAAATGGTGAGGGAGCAGTATCCCAATGGTGATGGTGATGGTGGTGAGCAAATGGTAGAAAGCTGCTTCCTGTCATTTCAAATGACAAGTACAAAATTTATAGTCCAGGCATACTCAGACTTCTATGTAGGTATGGAGAGATGCATGGTCTATGTACCTGATAATATAAAAGGAATGGGTCGAGACCAGGAATATGAAATACTGACCCTGACAGGCAGCAATGGAAGTTCCCAACTCAGTCCTGAGTAGCCCAAACGTCTAAGGTGACATCAGAGCTACAAACTGAAAAGTCAAGTAAAATAGGGGAAACTTATGAAAAAGGTAACCAAGTAAGAAATCATGTCTAAGAGTAGTCCAGTCAGTATATGCACTAGTCCAACCAGTCTGTGGTGGACTGAGTAGACTGACAAACCAGACTATCATGAAATGTAGGTAAGTAAGGTGAACAAATGATGAAAACATAGAAGACATAAGGTTATACATGTAGAGGTGTATCAACCTCTACACTGGGCATACTTGGACTTTTATGTAGATATGGAGAGACACATAGTCTATGTACCTAATGACATAAAAGGAATGGGTCAAGACTGGGAATATGAAATACTAACTCTGACAGGTGGCAATGGAAAATCCTGACTTGGTCCTGAGTAGCCCAAACATTTAAGGTGACATTGGAGCTATAAACCAAAAGGTCAAGTAAAAATAGGGGAAACTTACAAAATGTTACACTGAGGCTAGTAACTCAGCTAGTAACTGAGGAGATAAATGCAGTGGAAGATACTGATACGTCTCCTGGGTAATCCTAAGATGATTATGATAAGGACGGTCGTCTCCCAATAAAGGGTATCAATGCATCCGTACAGGATATCCTGCTGAATGGTAGCAAGAAAAAGTAGGACTTGGTAAGTCACACCTTGATGTGTAACAAAACCTCTCAAGACAGTGGCTTGGAGGACTGGAATGGTGGTGATCTTGCTCCCTTGAGCGGCATGCTGGTTACTAGACTTGGATTGCGTAGAACTAGCTAAGGTACATTGGTGAAAGATCTACCTATTTATAGGTAGAAGAGTTACACACAGACCAAGAAGAAAAAGGAAACTATCTAGAATGTTCCAGAGAATGCTAACTAAAGATGGTTACCCTCAGCTCCGGTACTGTGAGGCAAAACAGAAGGAATCAGATATGGAAGGAAAAGGAATACGTCCCAGGGAAAGTAGGAAACATACAGAGCGAAAAGGAAAGTATAGGAGTAAAGATAAAACCATAACACAAAAAGGGTAACCAAGCAAGAAAACATAGCAAAGATTAGTCCATTCAGTGTATGCACTAGTCCAACTGGTCTGTCATGGACTGTGTAGACCGATGAACCAGACTATTGTGAAACATAGGTAAGCAAAGTGTTTGAGTGAAGGAAATATAAAAACATAGAGTTATACATGTAGAGGTGTGTCAACCTCCACATTGTTCAGTTTCTTTTCCATCATCATCTAATATGGGGTTTCCTTGAGACCACCTGGATACATAGAATGTTTTCTGTAGACAATTTGTTTGTCTTTTCTCCCCAAAACTTTAATATTTTGCACATTGGTCATGATAACATAGTCACCACAATCAACTACACAACATCAGGCCACATTAAGAAGCCTAAATGATGAAACTCACTGCCCTTGTCATATATTGGCTTGTGCTTGCCCATAAGCACAAGTGCAATCCTCTCTGCAAGTTTTCCCAACACCCTGTTGGATGCATCAATGTGGTGCCACAACTGAGCATAGGCAAGCATGGTCTGTCAGCTTCCTGAATAAATACCATTCACAGAAACCGGTGAAGATACTGTACATTACCAACTGCCTGTGACATTCAATGTTAAATTTTGGTAGTAGCTAGTAGTAAGCAGACTTGAGCTGGCTTAGATAAGCAGTCATTTGATATATATATTTAGGCTCTTTCAATATCTACAACAACTGATACTAATGTGCACATAATGTAAGTTCAAGTACTTAAGCTTGCTCCAGCATTCACAATCTGATATCACCTCCCTGATTGTGTGAATGTGGACACAGGTTGCCTGCATCAAATATGTCTTTTGGAAGTACTAATTGCCACTTTGATGGCAATGGTGGTCCAATTATGTAATATTTGTAGTCTTGAGCCATTCTGAAAAAGCATTTACTAGATTTGGGATCTTCTGCACTACAAAACATCTGGAGACTTTTACCTGAAAGATCAGGTCACACATGTCATGCTTCAAATCCAAATTTGGCAGAATTTTGCTTGTTTTAGATACTGTTATTGTTGCCACTATCCCATTTTGGATTAAATTCTAAAAAGTAGACTTGCCTATGTAAGTTCTGCTAAGTGTCTACACTGTTAATCCTCTTGACAAGTTACTGGAAAATTCTAGTATATGATATCTAATATCTGATGGGTCATGTTCTATCCATTAATACCTCCTACCATATTGTGAATTCCTGCTCTAGGGTTTGTTGTAGCTCATCCTTCAAAATTTGAAGATAGAGGTCCCCATCCATTCTACCATCAATCTTGGTAGCAAAGCCAACTCCCTTCCAAGTCATACAACCCCACATTATCAAAGAACCTCCTCCAAATTTGAGAGTTCCTTGTACCAGCCTATCACTAAGCCCCTCACCTGCTTTTTTCCATGCCCACTTATGCCCATCTGACCCTAACCTGTTGATTTTGGTCTCATCTGACCAAATTACCTTCTTCCAGTCCTCTATAGTCCAGTCTTTATGAGCCACTGCAAAGTCCAAGTGAGCCTTGCAATGTCTAGGAGCAAGAATAGGGTGTTTGGACTTGACCACAGCTTTCATGCCAGATTTCTTCAAGTGAAGACAAACTGTACTGGCAGAGAGAGGTTGGTTGATGATATTGGTAAGAGCTTTGGTCACTTGGACTGCATTTTCAGCTCTACCAGAGGTGATAAGATGTTGGGCATAATGAATGTTGGCAGAGGAAAGCTTGGAAGGACGACCTCCAACAGCTTTGGGAATGGTAGAATGCTTCTTGGAACAAATCCTAGATATGGTAGAAGGGCTAACATCAGTTTGCTTGGCAATTGCTTCACCAGAATGGCCAGCATTGAGTAGAGAAAGAATATTGGCTTGTTGAGTAAGAGAAAGGGATCTAACCATGATGATGGGTATGAAACAACAAGTGTGGGAACTTTTTAAAACTCAGATATACTATTTACATGTATATCATTATTTGTACAACCAAACAATGTCAACTATCACATGTTTTCACCAAGATTCTAACTTCCAATTCAAAAGCTCAAAAACCCTTTCAATGACATTGCTGACTTGAAATGATGATATCTCCACAGTGTGTGAACCAAATCACATGACTCAGGGGGCAATTTTGTAGCCAAGAGTGAGTACTATTTATAACTCCACCAAAGCCAAGCAAAATTCCTACAGTGTGTGGCAGTGTGCTTCATGCACTGCTATTAGAGGATTTTGAGCTCACTGTATCTGTCATATGATTGCTGAACTTGATGAGTCAGAGAAGCAAGAAGTAAAGGAGGGTTTTTGAATAGGTTGGAAGGAAATAGTGCACACCTTTCAACTGAAAATTGGGTTTCACCTTTAAATCAGATTGCTGAGTCTTTGTATATCATGTCTCAGACCAAAATAAGGGCCTCTATTTCTGATTCAAATGTAATCAAAGCACAACCCCTTCACTCCAAACTCACTTCCTGGACCTCCACTTGGTATGCACATTGTCTTCAAGACCAACCACCCCCCTGTGCCATAGCTCTCCTTTGCATGTTAACACACCCACAATGGCACCTTGAGGTGACAGAAGATGCTCTGTGAAGTTGAATCAGCTGTCACTTAATGATGCTATCAGGGCTGTTCAGGAACTTTGTGGCCTGAAATGATTTGTTTATGGCCCTAGAGACTTGTTTACCTTTTGAGCTGAATTAACTACACTTGATGATCAGTGTTAATTTTCAATTCAAGCTCTATTAGACAGCAGATGTACAGGCTCTTTAATTGATTCTGGATTTGTCAAAGCCAAGGGACTGAACACCCAATGCTTACCCCAACCTGTTCCAGTATATAATGCTGATGGGACTTTGAACAAATATGGGGCAATTACTCACTACATGACTCTGCACATGGCCATCAAAAGCCATTGTGAACATATCACATTCAGAGTTACTGACCTAGGGAAAAGTGATCTATTTCTAGGCCATGAGTGGCTTTGTTTTCATAACCCAACCATTGACTGGCAAGCTGGAGTGCTCAAGTTCAACCATTGCCCCCAAACCTGTCAACATTCATGTCTTCTTTTGAACCTGGAACAAGAGGAGAACCCCAGCACTGTTGAGACCCTCCCTTCAGAAGAACTAGAGGAAGGTAATTGAGTTTTTGCATTTGATTTTTTTGGGTATCAGGCAAAAGGTGGTGCACAAGTTTGTGCACATACAACAATAGCTCAACAGTTGGCAGAAAAGGCTGCTGCACATTCATCTCCACCAAAGACATTCAAAGATCTTGTCCTACCTTCATATCATGAATTTCATGATGTCTTTAGCAAGGAGTCCTTCAATGAACTTCCAGAATGGCAACCCTGGGATCATGCTATTGAACTCACCCCAGGTAATCATATTGTTTGCTGTAAAGTCTACAATCTCTGTCTGGAAGAACAGAAAGAGCTTGATGCATTCCTAGAAGAAAATCTTCATTTGAAACAAATCCATCCATCCAAATCTCCTTTTGCTTCAGCCTTCTTCTTTGTCAAAAAGAAAGACAGATGGTTGTGACCAGTCCAGGACTATTGCCAACTAAATGACATCACCATTAAGAATCACTACCCATTATCCCTGATCTCAGAATTGGTAAATAAACTGAAGGATGCAAAGTATTTTACCAAACTGGATGTGCAATGTGGTTATAATAATGTGCAGTTTCAAGAAGGCAATGAATGGAAAGCTGCATTTCTTACAAATCATGGGCTTTTTGAACTGACTGTAATGTTCTTCAGAATGACTAACTCTCCTGCAATGTTCCAAACCATCATGAATGATATGCTTTATCTGAGGCTTTGGTGATCTCACATACCCCCTCAATCAACTTATGGGTAATGTTTCTTGGATCTGGACCTCTGAGCAACAATCTGCCTTTGATTCCCTTAAGGCTGCTATTACATTGGTGCCTATACTTGCCATTCCCACTGATAATGACCCATACAAAGTTGAGACTGACAGTTCCAGTCATGCTGTCAGAGCCATTCTCTCACAATGTCAACATGGGATTTGGCATCCAATTGCTTTTCTTTCTACCTCTTTATCCTCTACAGAATGAAATTACAAGATTTATGATCACAAGCTTCTTGCAATCATGAATACCCTTTCTACTTGGCACTACCACCTCATGGGTGCACCTTCCCTCTTTCAAAGTATGGACTGACCATCAAAATCTTGCTTACTTCCATAAACCACAAAAACTCAATCATTGTCAGGCATGCTGGGTGACTGAACTTTCAAATTATCATCTTACTATTCACCATCAACCTGGCTGCTCTCACATTCAAGCTGACCTCCTCTCACAATGACCTGACCATCAAAAGGGGAAAGGAGATGATGACAACATTGTCATTCTCAAACTGGAATTATTCTGCCAGGTTGAATTGATTCTCAAAGATCTTACCTTTTTGGATAAGATTCAGAAATGTTCAGCTAATCACAATTCCATAGTCCAAAGAAATTTTGATGCAAGACTTCAAGGATGGAAAGAAAAAGATGAAATAGTCATATGGGACAAGAGAGTATATGTCCCAGTCAATAAGAAACTGAGGGAGGATATTATTTGTGAACATCATGATTCATGCCTTGCAGGTCATCCTGGTCAATACAGGACCCATGAGCTGATCATGAGAAATTACTGGTGGCTGACCATCCTTCATGATGTATGATGCTATGTTGCAGGCTGCAAAACCTGTCAATGCACCAAACCACAACATGCTCTGCTCTGTGCTCCCCTCCATCCCAATAAAATACCATCTCATCCATGGAAGCAGATATCTGTTGATCTTGTTGGTCTGTTACCAGATTCCTATGGCTATAATGCCATCCTTGTTGTAATTGACCAGTTTTCCAAGATGCTCTGAGTTTTACCCTCCCATCTTGAGATCACCTCTGGAGTTGCATGTGCTCTTTGTGATCACATTTTTTGTCACCATGGACTACCTTTCAAGGTGATCAGTGATCATGGAATGAACTTTGTGTCAGCATTTATGTGAGAACTCTATTCCCAACTCAGTATTACTAGCAATGCCAGCACTGCCTACCACCCACAAACTGATGGGCAAACTGAACAGTTAAACCAAGAAATTGAACATTTCCTTCATGTGTTCACTAACTATCATCAATCTGACTGGGCAGATTGGCTAGTGCTGGCAGAGTTCTTGTATAATGACAAAACTCATGCTTCCACTAGACACTTCCTGTTTTATCTCAATTATGTATGGGCAGCACCTCTGGAAGGGGAAGGTATCTCAACAAGGCAGACATATTGAAGCCACAGATGACTTTGCTAATCAAATGCAGGAGACCCGTTGGGAGGCAGAAGTGGCACTCAAAAGAGTGGCACAGGATATGAAGAAGGCCTACAACCAACACAGATCTCCATCACATGACTTCCACATCAGGGATCATGTTTGGTTGGAAGCCACTCACATCACATCAGACTGCCCTACCAAAAAACTAGACAACAAACATTATGATCCCTTTACTATTCTTAGCAAACATGGAGAGAGTGCATTCAAACTATGTGCAACCTGGAAATCCATTTATCCCATCTTTAATGAGTGTGTCCTATTGCCATACACTCCTCCTGATTTTCCTTCACAGAAATGCCCACCACCACCACCACCTCCTGACCTGATTGATGGGGCCAAAGAACAGGAGATCAAGAAGATTCTTGACTCTTGTCTATGTCAGAATCACCTTGAGTATCTTGTATACTGAAAGGGCTTTCCTCAGGAAGAATGTGAGTCGAAATGTGCCTCAGAACTCCAGCATGCTCATGATGTGGTCACTGATTTCCATAGAGCACATCCTACCAAACCCTGCCCAAAACCCACTATGCATCTTTGCTTCTGTTGTAGAGGTTGGTGCACCTCTATGTGTATATCCCTTCATTTCTATAATTTCTACACTTTTCCTCTTTTGTTTTACTTCATTCCCTTGCATCTAGCAATAGTCTGGAGCATCCATTTGCTTGGTCTGCTTAAGACCAGGCCAGACTACTATGTATATCCATCAGACTATCCCTTATCTTACCTTTTAATATTCAATTACTCTTTTCTTAAGTTCTTGTTATTACTTAGACCCTTAAGTCCATAGCTTCAACATTGCCTTTGATGTTTGGGCCTTTTGTCATTTTTCTTATGTCATCAGGTACTTCTTCCACATGGTACTTCATACCTAGTTAGAAGTCCAGGCATACCTGGACTATAAAATTTTGTATTCATCATTTGAAATGACAGCTACCATTTGCTCACTTACCATCACCGTTGGGAAACCATCTCCCTCACCATTTATACTGTCTACCACACTATTTTCTTGACTGTACCACCAGTCTTCATGCCTCATCATGCTCTATGTCTACCAGACTACTACCTACAACAGTCCAGAATATGACTGGACTGCTTTGTATGCACCCTACTTCGTTCTAGGACTAACCCTACTCCAATAGAGTTCCTCTGGGGTGAACCTATTCACTCCCCAAATACCCTCAGACTATCCCCAGGTGGTCAGGACTAGCAGTCCTTTCAACCACCTTTCAGTCTATTCACCATCCTATTGAAAACTTCATGCATCCTACACATGTTCCAGGCAAATTGTTCGACTGGGAAAAGGAGACCTATGAATGAGATGTAAAAAGAGTAAAGTGAACTACTGAGTCCAAAGAAAATGAGATTTGGTTTGATGCTCCCGAACATCCTTTAGATCAAGATTGTGAGACATGATTCTTGGGAGGAGGGTAATGTCATGCTTGATAGTATTCTATGGCCCATGCCCTGTTTCTTTGTCATCTTACTTACTTTGTCACCATTCTTTCCTTTTCCTTTCTTAACATCGAGCTTCTCTATTCTAGATACAATCTCTTTGTTCTTAGGCCTCACACACTTAGTCTCTCTATTCTAGTTATCAATGTGGTCTGTCAAGTATGCCCATTGTGATCTCTAGTGACCCTGACATGGTCTAGACCACCATTCCCCAAACTACTCTTCAAATTGCACACTTGTATGGATTCATTCCACTCACTCATTGCACCTCACTTCACCCCTGATCAAATCAATGGACAGCCATGGGTCTAGTATCCAGTGACACAGTTCAGACATCAAGGATCTGGTCAATGCAATGCAGTGAACTTCATGTCCTCCACAGACATTAAAAACTGAGAGAATGGCCTGTGACCCATGTATGTAAGCAAGCTGAGGTGGTGGAAGGTGTTGCCATACAGACATCATAATGTTGGACTGTAATAAATGGTGTAACACACCCAGTCCAATCATCATATTACTGCTGTAGTCAGCCATACAGTTGACTTGCTCATAATGTATACACTTGGTAGCCAACCATCCCCAATACAGTATGAGAAATATTCAGTAACAAAAGGTTCCCATGGGTGTCCAACTAGAGGTAGTGACTGAGAGCTATGACACAGAAACACAATTCTATGTAAAATACCTATCTAAAGTCTTCTGTTTGGCTTTTTTCATCTCCTCATGTCACAATTTAGCACAGAATGCATGAAGGTGATGAAGAAAGTCAAGGGAGGCATCAGCACCAGCCCAGGAAACATAACCAGCTTCCAACTTCTGATGCACTAGTAGGGACTAGTGGCCCATCATTGTCATCATCATTTGAGTCCACTTCTACAATGTTACCATTTCTAACAGCCTCCTGACGACGAACCCCAGCAATAATATCCACATCATTCTCAAAGACCACAGCATCCATATCTAAGCTTTCCTTCTCCTCAATTGGGTCAAGAAGCTCATTGACAGTCCATGGCTGTCTGAAGATCCAGTTTCTGCTTTTGAGGTCTGCTGTGACCTTATTTAAATCTTGTTCAAGCAATTCAAGTTGCAGCGGCTTTTGATGAGCAGGAAGCTTGACCATGATGACAAAACCCATACAGGTACATGCTGCTGTGGCAAATTTGTCAATTGCCTCAGTGGCTTGTGCAACATCACCCTCAGCAGCCATGATGGTATCAAGGGCTGCATTCCAGTCAGATGTGATGTAGCAAGGACCAAGATGTTGCTGGAGTAAAGTACATATGTACTTCTGGCAGTGTCATGTCATTTGCTGCAAATTGATGAATGATAGCCCATGTGCCAGGGTCAGCATGGGCAGGGTGAGATGATGACACAGTCTCTGGTTGAATTCTGGTGTGATCCCAGCAATGTTGGATGGTTGAGGGTGTAATAGCAGCTCAAGTGTCATTTGCCATCACCATTGCCTCATGCAATGTGACTTTCCAAATATCATTGCTGCCTGTGTCATCAAGTTGAATGGCATGTAAGCTGAACTGGTGATGGTAGTGGGCCTTGAAGGACTGAATTATTCCAGCATTGAGAGGTTGCACAAACAAAGTGAGGTTTGGTTCAAAGAATATGATTTGGATGTGGCAAGGAGTATACAGTGACCTCCAAAACCCTTTCAATAACTAACCCTGATGCAGTGCGCGAAGCGCACTGCAATCACCTGGAATAATCACACCAAGCTTTGCTGGAGAGAAAGATAGTACATACTCTTGGCTAC
>JBBPMM010000662.1:0-15689 GCA_038090335.1 Solioccasus polychromus
TTGGACATAACTACCAAACCCATGCTTCCGTCTGCCAATAAGTAATGGTCTCTGACCAGCACTTCATATGGCAGATCTAGTAGAACGAACGAATCCATGTTCGTCTGCCCGTCGTAGCTAGTTCTCATCGAGCGGCTCCATAGCTGAAAAGAAGAGGAAAACGCGGAGGAAGGACTCCGTGTCGCCGTAGTATGTATATGTGCATTCCGTCCCTGAGGATATCGAACGACATGGTACCCTACTAGTTATAGTAATGTCAACATTCGGACGCAATAAACATGAGATTGCCACACCGTACGAAGTACTTTCAACGGTTTGGTCTCGTTCGCGGACATCTGTGAAGAGGATTCCCGACAGGCTTCGAGATCCTCGGTGGAATGAGTCGGGTCTCGAGCGTTTGAACGTCATTCATTTCCAAAAGTTATTGTTCGGAAACAATGGAGTCTTTTATAATCCTCAAAATGTCGGTGTTTCCCCATACAACAAACGTCATCAGCACGGCCCAGGTGTACCGATCAAATTAGACATTACGTTTGGTGGCAGCCAAACCTGGGAATGTCACCGCATTTTCCATTCTCCCCCACAATGTTTAACATAATATCTTACAATATCCTTCCAACCGTTGTTAAAGATCTGGCGTGTCTCCGTACAACAGAGACATCAACTGAGTGGGGTACCGATCACCAACAAAGGCTGCCGCCTCCGCGATCGTCCGCACTTTCTGAACTGTATCCGGGGAAAGCTGAATGCGAGCAGCTGCCAGATTTTCCTCAAGGTACTGTACACGAACACAACCATCAGTTGAGATCCATATAGCACTGCTGCATGCGCACCTTGATTTTCTTCGTCCCGGGAATGGGAATCACATCATCTTGTGCGAGGAGCCATGCGAGCGCCACTTGTCCGGATGTTGCATTGTATTCTTTGCCAATTTTTTCCAGCTCTTCCACAAGTTTCAAGATCTTTGGGAAGTTTTCCTTCGAATACCTGCGAGACGATTATAAACACGTCGATTGGCGTATTCTAATGCGAAACTGACTTGGGAACCATCCGCCTGAAATCGCCCTCTTCAAAATCGTCCGGAGATTTCTAACAAAGTAACCTCAGTCAGGTTTTCCTGAGCACCAGGAAATCGATCAACACTCACATATTGCCCGGTCAGCAAACCTCTGCCGAGTGGCGAATAGGCAATGATTTTGATTCCCAGCTCTCTCGCAGTCTTTAACACATCATTGTTCTCAAGTTCGAGCTCAAATGGTGAGTATTCAAGCTGGACTGCGGCGATGGGATGTACAGCGTGTGCGCGTCGTAAGGTTTTGGCACTACATTCCGAGAGCCCGATATATCTGATCTTGCCTTGCCTGATTGGCATAAGCTCATGAAAACTTTTGTGTAGCAATAATACCCACTCGACTAACTTGGCCATAGTGCCGACGGATACCTATATGTGACGATGATGTTAGTGCTCGACTTTGGCCATATAGTTCGCCATTACTTACTTCAATGGGGACTTCAGGGTCTGGGCTGTTTGCAACAATTCCAACCGTTAGTACTCCAAATACTACAGACAGCAGACAATAAGCTCACCGATGAAGGTAAAAAAGATCCACATAGGTTACTCCCAGACGTTGAATTGACTTGTTGAACGATTCCTCCACATTCTTGGCAGATCCATCGACACCATGCTTTGTTGGCCGGTCGCGAACGACGCCACACTTGGTGGCAAGGAAGATTTGATCACGTTTACCCGTATTTTTGAACCTGAGAAACATATTCGAACATGAACGTCGCGGTGCGGCACATGTGCAATTTCGAAAGTTCTTACCATTTTCCAATCAATTCCTCGCTGTCACCATAAATGTTTGCTGTGTCCCAAAACGTGCAACCGTTTGCGAAGGCGGCATCCAGAACCTAGAATGTGGAGCGGGATGAACTGTGCTGCGTGCGAACTCTGCGGTTGACACCAACCTTGAACCTCTCAGAATCGGAATCAACTCCTCCGTAGAAAGCAGAGATGCCCATGGCGCCAAAGCCGATCGCAGAGACTGCGGTACTGCCGATTTGACGTGTAGGGTAATCCATCGGATATGACTGGTTTTCTGGCGCAGAGGTGTAGATGTGCGGTGTTCAAAGAGGAAATAGTCTGATACCAACCAAGATTAAGTATGGCAGCCATTGGCAAATTTACGACGTGCTACTCGCCATATCTATGGTACTCAGGTGACTGCCTCTCGGCCCGAGGGCACTTGAACTCGCAGTTTCTACCCACGCTTTTATGTAATTGGAAACGAATGCACATTCAAAATGTTGCATGTCTGGAAAAGCCTTCTGATTATAATTATCGACCGAGGCGCAATGTCGCATGTGGTGCCACCCGGACTCGGAGCGCAGTCCGACGACAGCGGATGAAATTCAATTATTTTACATAATCCAGTAATCTCATGTACACATTCCCTTGAAAAATACTCGATAGATCCAAGAGCCATGCCGAAATGGAACCGTCCCCGCAAGAAAGTCTCATCGAGCGGCAGAACGTGACGCAGGCCGTGCCATGAATGGAACTACTTACTGTGATCGTACAGTTTGTGCGGCGGTGTTCTGCGTTGTTGACTCCGAAAACGAAACGTCGATCCTCCGAGTCGTTCTGAAAATGCCCTAGCAAGATCTAGCACGCCAGGAACCACAGCAAGTGATGTCGTTTTTGCCATCGGTATGTCGACTCTACTTACTACGCCATATACTAAACATTTAGACCTTCCGATTCAGGCCAAAAGGAAAGACAGGCTGCACAAGGCTGTGACTAGGGTGATTAGGAGACTCCGTGATGATGAAAGGCTCTCTGCGTCCCGACCGTTGAAATACCCAAGCTTAAACGTCAGGTGAAATACTTTTGGGGTGTCTATGATTTCGTAAGAGAAATACAAGGTGCAATGCCCGCCGAGTGTCGTTCATGAGTTGCATGTGTACTTGCACATGAGGATAACAGGGCGTGACCATCGCTTATCTGCACGATGATGGGAACCGGAACGCCTAGTAGGACACCGGAAGACACCAGGGGACGTGGGTGCGTGACACAGCGGCAATATCGACATGGGGAACCGACATGACCTAACGCCCTCAGCACTGCGGCATTGACAACTTGTGTCACCGGCTGAAGGCGGCACATGCTGCGCCGGACTCCACTGTTAGCTTATGAACCGCCGTTTCATGGTTCACTTTATGTATGTAAATATCGGGTCTTTTGTCCTCCTGACAAGCAAGTTCAATGATTGGCGCACCCCGCTGCAACGGCAATACATTTTATTCATTCCTGTCTTCGCCTTTTTTTTCCTTACTGTCTGATCGGCCATGGCGCGTCTTAGTTTCTATGAATCCTTGGATTCCTCCTCTCCCAAATGAAGGGCCCAAAAAAGAGAGGGCCCGTAAGCGTGCCGAACCTAGGGCTAGGGGAGTTAGTACCAACATTGACAAGTTACTCGAGCAAGAGCATCTATTCTTGGTGAAGAGAACAAAGCCAGTCAAGATTCTTCTCCTTGGTCAAAGCGAAAGCGGTGAGTCCACACGCCCTATTGTCGTCAGAGTGTCTGACCCGAATGACTCCATCAATAGATAAGTGGATCATGTTGAAAAGTCGTCGCCGCATCACTCGTTCCCAATTGTCCGGACGTTGATTCTCGTCTTTATGACAGATTTACATCTATGATACGGATACCATATATCTACTGAGGACACGTCCGCCCGGCTGTTTGCCTCAATCCCATACGCGACATTTTCTATATTCTCGATAAGTTATTGCGCAATAGGGCCGACCGCTCCACTGATTGGCATTGCTTGCTGGTATTGCGCCTCGCGCCTCTACGGTCAATTCAGGCAGACTTAGGAGACTCTATTCAGGATTCCAGGGGGATCATCTATCGACTTCTGTCGACGAGCATTACGTTGCCAAGATTCTCGTTGGCCACGAGGAAGCTTTTGGGACGATACCCTGGTAGAGCAGCTCATGATACAGCGGGGAATCAACACAGACAACGCTCCCCTTGTGAGTGTCCAGTACAATTGAATACTTCTTTCATACAAGATCTAGCTTTTGAATGACTTCAAGAAAATTATTTCACAAGGTATTAACCAAGTGACGACGATATCATTCACGCTTGACTTCAGACTGGAAGCATTCAGGAGCACAGGTTCCGCTCAGAAGGTTTATCCATTGCTTGTGCTGTGTTTTACGATCCCGTCTTAATCGCGGTCCATTGGATTAAAAAGGGGAATGGATGATATATGACGTTGGTAATACCAGGTCTTCGGTAGGTGCATTGTCACGCAGCCGTACATTCTCTAGATGTTGTGTTTTAGCGCGCAGATTGGACCTCCTATTTTGATGTCGAAGATACGATTACTTCCTGTGTCCAATATCTGACGTTGACGAGAGGTTATCAAAAGATTCGAGTGTTAACTGGCTGGAGAATCTGGCGGTCTATTTGCTCCTCCCCGATGCTTGTAAGGACGCCATTAATTTTACTTCTCACCCAGTGTGACATACTCCACGACAAACTCAGACGGGGGTTAAGCGTCAATACACACCTTCCAAGTTTTGGAGAACGGAAAAATAACCCTGTTACGGTCATGAAGTTTGTGTCCATTCTTCTTGCAACATCCACGACCTGACTTGCTTTTCCTCTTGAGACTTTCGAACCCATTTCCAAAGAATATCCAATTCACTTTCTCCAGGGCCGCGGCTACTCTATTCTCATTCCGTGTCTGTGTTCGTGAGTGGGATATTCCTCGTCATGTTCATTCTCTCGTCGGCCTGGCTGTCCCCTTAGGATGCCAGGGATATGGTATGAATCCGGGTGAGTGCTCCAGAGTGAGTGTTTTTTTTCTTGCGTCCATTCATACTACACGGCAGTGAGAGTGTATATCATTTTATCGCATCCTAGGAGTGCAGATATCATGGTGTGCGAATCTCTTTCACCTTTTCTCGTCAATAGACACAGACTTCTTATCGTAGTAGTGGCGGGTTACCTAAAGACAAGTCACAGCATCATCTGTTTCAAAGTTCAGGATACCTAGTTCACTCACTGACTTACGTAGCTACCTTGCGAGTTACAACTTCCGAGACATTACTTTCCTTGGAAAGTCGGTACTCCAATCTGCGCCATGAAAGGCTCCCGATGATATGTACATACGAATATTTTCAGCCTAAACTTCCTATAGAGTACATGGTTCATACTGGAACTGATACTCGAATTACGAGGAGAAAGAAAAGTCTTTCAGGCGGAATTCCATTTTATTCATCTCCTAAAGTTAACGGTTGACCATCGCCCAGTTCACTATCACCGTGCTTCTTCTCCTTGGCCAACTCATCTGCAAGACAGACCTTGAGCGATCCAGCCTGCCGCAAATTCTTCATGGAAGGGTCGTCAATTTCGAGCATGCGTTCGTGAATTAGTTGTGAATGTGCTTCGATCCACAACGACTCCAACACGCCGAACGAAGAAACTGGAAGATCTTTCGGCGGCGCAACTCCGACCATGGAAAATACGAGTAGAAAGAGGACCACGGACGCCCCGAGAGCGAATGAAAGCTACATGTTTCGTTTGAGACGTGACGATTTAACATTCATGGAAAAACAGTTGGGACTTACGGGGACGATGTTGATCTGAAAACGATGTCGTTAATCGGCGCAAAACATCGGGTCGCTAGGGGTCACTTACGTTCAGCCGTAGCTGGGTCACTACATCTGTAACGTTGCTCGTCCCAATTCCAGGTTCAAATCCACCATCCATATGACCAGCTAGGGAAACAGTTCATGGGGTGCATGGAACGGATAATTAGAGAGGACTCGCCAAGCCAGATCAGTTGAGCTGCGACTTCGGACACGGCATTTTCGAATTGGAAACGAGTGAGGTTATTCGCAGGGGCCCCACCGGAGATGGAATAAAGGATGCTTTGAGTTACATTTATTCCAAGATTTTGCATAAGGTAACTGGATAACATCAGGCTCGGGAATCATGCCAGTTCCAAGAGGGGGACGTACACCATTATGTTCGTGACTGTTCCGCCACATGGTGAGATGATCTGGAAATTATCCGAGTCGGGGCAGGGAAATGGCACGGAATTCACCATTGCAGCCGATATCTGGACGCTTCACTTAATGTATAAGAATGGTGAGAAAAAAAACATACCCCATTATTGAGTTCGGATGAGTTCAAAGTGGATGACAAGAGTGTCCACTTCTCTGACTGTGCATCCAGCTGAGTTGAATTGAAACCGAGAAGGACGTCGTGCTGTAGGTCCAGTGTATCCGTAAAAGTTGTCGCATTCAGTGAGCAACCTATAACGTAGGTTGTTATTGTAAAATTCTGCAGGTCGTTTCCTGCGTGCAGAAATATTAGCCATCATAGTTCTAAAATGGAAGTTTAAATTTACCATTTCCATTCGTCTCGTTAATCATAACACTAAGGGAAGCTTGAGATGCCAACAAATTAGTATCAATGTCCAAGGGGGTCGTGGCAAAGAACAGCAAATAGTCGTCGCATCCCAATTGGCCATAGCACTATTGGAGCAGTCTCGTCAGAAACGTATGGTTCATGAGGCTACAGACTCACCCATTGAGGATCCACCAAAACAAGAGTGTTGTTCCCTGAAAAGGTACATGATCATCATCGCTGTCAACTAAATCATTTCTGCAGAGACATACACATGGCTGGAATATAGACAGGCGTGGAATTTGATGGAAATGTGATAGAGCTAGTTACAGATATTTCACCAATACCATAGGACAGACTGAGGTTGGGGAGCAAACCGCATTGTGCATGAATGGTGGTTGCATCCACAATAGCAAAAAGTGATGCAGGAGTGACGGAGGGATTGTCATAGAGTGTATTACCAAGAAGTCCTTCGGTTGAGAGATCGGATAACTGGTTAACCACCGGAGCGAATGGGACAATATTCTTCCAGTCAAGCAGTTCGAGATTAGCAGTTGAATTTGGCCATGCAAGCGTCGACTGCACCACACTGATTACAGTGTTGTTGAATGTCTGAAACTGCATGATGGCTGATGAAGATATATGAAGAATTGAGATGCAGATGAAGTAGACCATAATGCAGCAGATCGTCGAAAGCGATACCAGCGGGACGTTCCGTTGTCGGGAAAAACTGACCACTGCGGATCCCAGCCCAGCCCATGCACAAGAGCTGTCATGAATTGTGTTGAGGTCCCTCCTTGATGCCATAACCTGTAGCAAAGCCAGTCATTGTGTTACAAACATGAGAATTGCAGTATATAACTGAATGAATGGAGGCATTAGCTCGAGTTTGGGGTAGCATATGTTATTTTACCATGTAGAAAAGTTGCAGTGAAGCGGTTAGAGTTGTGGTGATGATCTCTGTGCCAACCAATGAAATGACGACATTGTGTTCAGCATGAAGGAGGAATACGGCCACAAGAGTAAAATGTAAGATAACCAAAAGTCCATGCAGAACATAACAACCAATTAACTGCAAGCTTTGTCTGGTTGGAACATTACAAATACTTGAGGACGTCCGCAGTTTTTTTCCACGTTTCCCTTCAATCGCTTCAGCTAATACTGTAGGTTGTCTGATTAGTATATCCATTAGTTACCAAACCAGTCATACTTTCGATTTGCATGCCAATTTCTTCTATGGACTCGAATGTATCAAGAGACTGGAGTCCAGGTGATGGAGATTCCTCTTCGTCTCCACATCTGTAATTCACACTTCTGCCGCTGTTCATATTTGTGAGGCAAATATCAAACATTCCTATTGATCGCATTGCCTCAGAAGAGGGACATCCTGTTACAATGAACCAATTTCGAAGATTTTGGCTGTGAGCACCAATCCATATCGTTTCCAGAACAGATATTCCGAGTCGAATTCCAAGGCTGGAGAGGGCTTTTTGAGTTGAACAGCCCCAAAACATGAAGCAGACAACTACAAGCATGACGAATGATGAGCCGAGGGCACAGATAACCTGTATTACATAGATTTTTGTAAGTGCTTCAAGGATACAAATTCTCGGGGACGCCTCACAGGTGTTGGGTTGATCTTGACATAAAATATCAAAGATTCTATCAGTCCTTGGGATAGTTAACGAATGGAAAGAGTTACATTTAATCTCCACTGAAGCAACTGTTCAGTGACATCGATATTTTCAGAGGGAAGCGAAAATCCATTATTACTTTCCCCCAACTGCCCAGCTACAATACCATCACAAGCATGTCATGAAGAATGTTTTAACACTTACCTAACCAAATCAAGCTTGCAGCTATCTTTGATATCGCAGCTTCCATTTGAGATGAAGATATGGTTACCGAAGGGTATGCACTTGACTTGAATGGTGCAATTATGCCATTTGCAGTTGCATTCACTCCAAATAGCGACATTATATATCTACAAATAAGTGAGCAAGCTAAAGGATGGGAATTCAATGCTGATAACATACACATCCATTATTGAGATCGCAGGACATGAATTTTGAATGCAAAATAGCTCGTTTAAGGGTAGGGGTTCACCCTCACCAATACCTACATATCCAGCAGACATCATTGCTGTGTAAATCTGGCAGGATTATTGAGGGTGATATGTGAGAAAATACCATGACATACCCCCATATTCAAGTTTTCTTCTTCCAGTCCTATTTCACTGCCTTCCTGAGACCACAGTGACCATCCTTCTGACAATACATCTGATTGTTGCATAATGGGCCATAGGGAACCACTTTGTACATCAAGTGTTGATAAATTATTTGATCAATACAACGAACATGCAGCAATATAAACAGCTGTGGTGGAGTTTCAGACAAACCCTGTTGATTAAGATGGAATAAGATTAATAAGGCATTATGATGTCACATGCTGACCGTTGGTTAGTGTAAATGGCCAGATCGTATCTGTCCCAACTGAACCTTGTATTGAACTGTTCAATTCTACTGCAGTAGATACCATGAAAAGCAATGGGGATCCTGTGCAGGTACCTGTGGTGCACTGATACTGTAATTGGTCAAGGAGGATTATCTCATCCTTCCCTATGTGATGCATTGAGCTAATAGAATTAGACATTGTAATGTATATCATACATGGTGAGCTGAATGGGACTGTCATGTTTTTGGCAGTGCTCAATTAAGCAGTGGCGACTGTTACAGTTTTACTGAGACCCCTATCTTTTCCTCCTTTCCTACTCTTTCCGTTTTCTTCCTACTTTTCCCAATCACTGTTCCTATCTTTCCCATATTCCGAATTCTTCCGTTTTACCTCATAGCACCGGAGCTAAGGGTTACCTCTTATAGTTATCATTCTCCAGAACATTCTAGATAGTTTTCCTTTTCCCTCTTGGTCTGTGCGCAATCCTCTTATCTATAAGTATTCAGACCTCTCGCTTTTATACCTCAGCTAGTTCTACGCAATCCAAGTCTAGTAACCAGCAAGCCGCTCAGAACGAGCGAGATTCTTCATCATTCCCATCATCCAGTACTCTCTTCTTGAAGCCTCCGTAATCACTCGGAGAGGGGTACGTCAACAGATCTACATCTTCTTTGCTACCATCGCACAGGAGATACCTCAAGGGAGGGTAGACATTCTCGCTTGGGAGGACACCACCATAGTCTTGATCATCTTAGGGTTTCCATGTCGAAGGATCAGAGTCTACCATCGACTCTACCATTTAAGTTACTAGCTGAGTTACTAGCCTCAGCGTAACAAAAGAACTAGCTCTCCTCACCGTCCCCTTCTACAGTGGACGGAATCCCTCTATCCACCATTACTCCGCCTCACAGTCCTGCTTACCCTACACCCTATCAGAAGAAGAAGAAAACCCATAACTCTTACTCTATCCCCTTCACCGCCACCTCTTCTTCTGTTCCCCTCAAATGAACCACATCACTTCCAGAACTGTCTCACGAGGAGACTCCCATTGATGTCGAGCAAGACCCACAACAGGAGCTTGATTGGGAGCAGGAGCTTGATGACGAGCAAGACGCTAGACTTGCCCAGCAGCTGTCCGCAGAAGGACATGATGATGAAACAGTAAGGAGAAGAGTAAAAGCTTCTCAGGAACAGAGACGTGCTTTAGCAGAAGAAGAAACCCGTAGGACTGCCAAGTACCTTAACAGATGAAGAGAAGAGATGGCCAAGACTACGGAACTCAAGGCCGGACTTCCAGACAACTTCTCTGGAGAATCAGAAGATGCTGTACGATGGATGCTTGCTATGAAAGTGTACTTCAAGATGAATGACGACCTTTACAACGATAAGGCAATGATGCTCACCACTTTAAACAAGATGAGCAAAGGACGAGGGAAGGTCTTCTCAGAAGGGTGGTTCTATCGTTTGGAAAGTCCTAATATCCCGGACGATCACCGAACCTTTAATGTCATGGCTGCCGATTTTGCCAAAACCTTCTTCCCCTTCGATACCACCAGTAAAGCCCGCTGGACCATCTGTAACCTCACCCAGAATACCAAAGATAAGGACGGCTTTGCCAAATATGTTGCCGACTTCTCCTTAGCTGCCACCCAGACCGGGCTTGCTGATGAAGAAGCCCTTATTGAATACTTTGGGAGAGGGTTAGATGAAAAGATCACCACCAATATCCTCTCTATGGCCACCATCCCCACTATGCTTCAAGGATGGATGGACCAAGCTAGCAAGTTTAATGCGCAGCAAGAACACATTAAGGATATGCGTAAGGGTTTAGGGTGGAGAAACTTCTCTAACAATAGGAAGGACCCTAATGCCATGGAAGTCGACACTATTCGACTGTCCCCCGTCGAGAAGGCTTGACACATTCGTGAAGGAAGGTGTTTCATCTGCCATAAGAAGGGCTGCACTACTCGTAACCATCCTCGTGATGACAAGAAGGTAGAAGGGTCTACTCCCTTCCGATCCAACAATCCTTTCAGGAATCAAACCAAAGTCGCAGCTGTCGTCACTCCTGACCCTCCCAAGGCACCAGAACCTTCCCCATCCTCCAAACTCGATGAATACCTTAAAGTCCTCAAAGGGTGAAGGGTTGATCAGAAGGAACTCGTATGCGTCCTTCAAGAGTGTTTTGAAGAAGACAAGACAAAGGTCTCAAGGATGTCCACCACTGAGAGAATTCAGGGTTTTTAGAACGGAGGAAAGCTTCAGCGTCTTCTCCTCCGGAACGTTCTGCTCCTATCATTTGTACTAGTAAGAAAGAGAAATCTATTCGAATCCCCATCTCTCTCTCTCATGGAATGAAAACCGCTGATATCAATGCTCTCGTTGACTCTGAAGCCACTGAGAACTTCATTGATCCCATTACTATCGCCAAGTACCAGTTCCCCACCAGATGACTCCCTTCCCCTATTAAAGCCTCTAACGCTGATGGATCCACCAACAAAGGAGGGTTTATCCGAAAAGAAGCCTTCCTAGCCGTCAATATGGCAGGACAAGAAGAAGTCATCTGCTTCCTTGTACTAAACTGCGGAGGAGATAGAGTGATTTTAGGAATCCCATGGTTCACCAAGGTGAACCCATCCATCGATTGGACTAATTGAGTCGTCACCATCCCCACCTTATCCAAAAATCATAATGCCGAAGGGGAAGCCCTTGAACAGCGATATCTAGTGGAATCCTTATGAAAGACTACTATAGCAACTGAAGCAGCCATCGCCGCACCAAAGAAGGAGAAAGTCTTACCTCCTGAATACAACGAGTATGCTTCCGTATTCGAAGAAAAGACTCATGATCTCCTTCCCCCATCTTGACCCTTTGATCATGGAATTGATCTTGACAAATCCTTTGTTCCAAAGATAGCCAAGGTTTACCCTTTAAACCCTAAAGAAATGGAGATGTGTAAAGAATTCGTTGATGAACACCTTTGAACTGGTCGGATTGTACTGTCGAAATCCCCTCAAGCCTCTCCCTTCTTCTTCGTACCGAAGAAAGATGGCTCTTTACAACCTTGTCAGGATTACAGATACCTTAATTCCCATACAGTCAAGAACACTTACCTGCTCCCCCTTATTTCTGATCTGCTGGATAAACTGAAAGACTCTATGATCTTCACCAAGTTCAACGTACGGTGGGGGTACAATAACGTCCTCATTAAACCCGAAGATCGATGGAAGGCCACCTTCATCATGCCATTTGGACTCTTTGAACCAACAGTAATGTTCTTTGGGTTATGTAACTCCCCCACCACATTCCAAGCCTTCATGAATGATGGCTTCCGAGACCTCATCTCCGAAGGATGGGTCGTCATCTATATGGATGACATTCTCATCCACTCTTCGGATCCTGTTCAGCATACGGAATGAACAAAAAGGGTACTTCAGCGACTAAGAGATCTCCACCTTTCCCTAAAGATCTCCAAATGTTCTTTTGACATCGCTGAAGTTGAGTATTTAGGGATGATTGTCGGTCATCATCAAGCGTCTATGGACCCCATCAAGCTAAACGCCATTAAAGAATGGCAACCCCCCACCTCTGTCAAGGCTGTTCGGTCATTTCTAGGGTTTTGTAACTTTTATTGGAAGTTCATTGTGAACTTTTCCACCATTGCCCAACCCCTTATCGATTTAACTAAAAAATCGACCATGTGGGAGTGGTCCACGACACACGAATCTGCCTTTCATACCCTTCAACAGATTTTTATGTCCGCACCCATCCTCTGTCTTCCGGACACTACTGCTCCCTTCTTCCTAATGACTGACGCTTCCCTTGTCACTACCGGAGGCATCCTCATGCAAAAGGATACCAATGGAGATCTTCACCCTTGTGCCTATCTCTCTAAAACATTATCCCCTGCAGAGCGTAATTACGACATTTACAACCAAGAATTACTTGCGGTCATCCATGCTCTCTATGAATGGCATCACTACCTCCAAGGCACCTTGCTTCCTGTCACAGTTCTTACCGATCACAAGAACCTATCTTATTTCTGGGAACCATGGAAACTCTCTTGCCGCCAGGCTTGCTGGCTCCTTTTCCTCCAAGATTTTGACATCCAATTCATCCATCAACCAGGTTCTCACATGGGCCCTGCAGATGCACTCTCTCACAAGGATCATGTTGACACTGCCAACGACAATCAAGCGGTCACTCTTCTCCCCGACGATGTCTTTCTTCGATCCATTGATCTCGCCCTTGCAGATAAAATTGCCCAATCATCCTCTTCTGACTCTTTGGTCCTTGATGTGATCGCTAAATCTTTTGAAGATTCCCCTCTTTTCCCCTGCTCTTCCATCTGCGATTGGACTTTTGACGATGGCAAATTATATTTCCACAATCGCCTCTATGTTCCGGAATCCCTTCGTCACGACATCGTGTCTTTGGTTCACTCCTCCTTTGCCGGCGGACATGGCAGTATCTTCCACACTCATGCTCTCATTGCTCGGGATTTCTGGTGGCCTGGCCTTTCCACTTTTATCTGCCGTTTTGTTACTGGTTGCGCTGTTTGCCAACAACATAAGGTCAACACCCACCCCACTGTCCCCCCTCTCTCTCCCATCCCTTCCTCCACTTCCTGCCCCTTTGAGCAGATCTCTGTTGATCTTATCACGGACCTACCCCCCATTCAGGGCTTCGACTCTATTTTGGTCGTGGTCGACCATGGCCTTATGAAGGGGGTAATCTTCACTCCCTGTTCAAAAAACATTGATGCCGAGGGAGTAGCACAACTATTCTTAGAAAAGGTTTTCCCTTGTTTCGGCCTCCACTCATCAGTTATTTCAGATCATGGTCCCCAATTCACCTCTGCTTTCACCCGTGAGTTATCTCGCCTCCTGGGCTATGACCTGCGCCTTTCTACCACCTACTATCCACAAACCGACAGAGAAACTGAACGAGCAAACCAATCCCTGGAAACTTACCTAAGAATATTCTCCGAAGGTCGCCCAGACAAATGGGTAGACCTATTACCCCTTGCTGAATTCTCCCATAACTCAAACGTCCACTCTTCCACACAAAAAACCCCATTCTCCCTCATGTTCGGGTATGAACCCAGGGGATACCCCCCACTCAGAAAGACATTTATCCCTGCTCTGGAAAAATGTCTTACCCTCCTTGAAGAAGCATGGAAGGAAGCCCTTGCGGCTCATAAGAATTCCGCTCAGATCATGAAGGAATGGACCTTTTCCAAGTTTAAACCATGGAAAGTTGGAGATAAGGTATGGTTAGAAGCACGAAACCTCCGATTCCGTCATACGTCCAAGAAACTTCTCCCTAGACATGAGGGACCTTTCGAGATTTCAAAGGTTGTCTCTCCCCTTGCCTATGAACTCCGTCTTCCCCCATCCTGGAAAATCCATAACGTCTTTCATGCGTCACTCTTATCGTCCTATCGGGAGACATCAGAGCACGGACCCAATTTCCTAAAACCACCGTCAGAAGAGATAGAAGGAGAAGAAGAATGGGAAGTCAAAGATATCCTGAATCACCACAGAACACAAGGGTGGCAGCAATATCTGGTGAAATGGAAGGGATACTCCTCCGCCGAGAATACCTGGGAACCAGAGTCTAATCTGGGAAATGCTTCCGAGGTGCTTAAGGAGTATAAAGCTCAACGACATCTTTAAAACTCCATTAACCCATTTTATGCCCCCATTCATCCGTCACCTTTGCTCAATCATTATGTCATCTCCTGCTATCTATGCTGAACACCTCCCAGTTTCCTATCGCCATATCCTTTTCGCCACTGTCCTTGCTGACCCACGTCCTCTCTTCTGTGTTGAACATGACCCCCTTTGGAACCAAGCTACCTCTTTGCAAACGATGGTATGCTTGTACCACCAAATTTACACTACTGATCTCCTGTTCCAACGATCCCGCTCTGGTCCAAACTCTGCATTTACATGAGCTATCAACCATTCCACCCAACAGACGTTGGACCACCTCCTGGATCTTATGCATCAAGAAGGTTTTTGGTTCTTTGTGAACCGCATCCCGTCGTCAACCATTCCCATCCTCCAATCCCTCCTGGACGGGCTTACCCCCCTAGAGGAAACCCATTATTCGGGATACCCTCTCACCACCACAAATGGGATCGAACCCCATTTTCTCTTATCCTCTCTGTCTTCCCCGAGTCTCCCCTCGTCTTCTTCCCCCGTTAACCCCCCTTCCACTTGTCGCCCTCGTCGTCGTCCCTGACGTCACTCTACCCCTTATGTGGTACCATCTCAGCCTCGTCTCTCATCCTATGACGATACACCAGCCCTTCCCATTCCAGAACCCTCTAGACCAACCTGGACCCCTCAACCTGAATGGTCTACTCCTGTTACCTGTTACGGTTTTGTAAACCCCTATTATTTTCTTCCTATCTCTTCCGTTTATTCCTTACTTTCCTGTTCTCTTCCTATTTTCTCTGATTTCCGTTCCTATCTTTTCCGTTCTCCGATTCTCTCTGTTTTACCTTGTAGTACCGGAGCTCAGGGTTACCTCTTATAGTTAGGAATCCTCCGGAACATTCTAGATAATTTCCTTTTTCCTCTTGGTCTGTGCACGTCGCTTCTACCTATAAATAAGTAGATTCTCTACGTTTGTACCTTAGCTAGTTCTATGCAATCCAAGCCTAGTAACCAGCAAGCCGCTCAGGATGAGCGAGACCATCGCCATCATTCCAGTACTCTCAGCTACTACGCTAAGAAGCTTTCTCACTGTTCGGGGAGTGAGATACCAACTAATCATCTTCATCGCTATGGTACAGGA
>JBBPMM010000663.1:0-15675 GCA_038090335.1 Solioccasus polychromus
ACTGTGGAAACTCCTCCCCCCAGGGATTCAACTCCACCCTCAGACTTAGACCAATACATCAAAGTTCTTGAAGGACGAAAGGTTGACCAAAAGGAGTTGGTTAGAGTCCTCCAAGGATGCTTCAAAGAAGGAGAACCTGAGGAAGAGAAAGTAGCGAAAATCAACTTGAAAGAGAAGTTGGATTTTTAAAGCAGAGGGAAGTATCAGCATCTTCTCCTCCAGAACGTTCTGCTCCTGTCATCTGTACAAATAGAAAAGAGAAATCTATTCAGATTCCTGTCTTCCTATCCCATAGAACAAAAACTGCTGAAATAAAGGCCCTATTAGATTCTGGGGCTACTGAGAACTTCGTCAACCCAATAATGATCACCAAGCATCAGTTCCCTACTCAACGACTTTGAAACCCCATCAAAGCATCTAACATAGATGGATCTGAAAATAAGGGAGGCTTCATCCACTGTAGAGGTTGATACACCTCTATGTGTATAACCTTATGTTTTCTATGTTTTCATCATTTGTTTACTTTACTTACTTCTGTTTCACGATAGTCCAGTTTGACAGTCTACACAGTCCATGACAGACTGGTCAGACTAGTGCATACACCAAACAGACTAGTCTTAGCTATGATTTCTTACTTGGTTACCTTTTTCATAAGTTTCCCCTATTTTTACTTGACCTTTCGGTTCGTAGCTCCGACATCACCTTAGACATTCGGGCTACTTGGGACCAAGTCAGGAACTTCCGTTGCCACCTGTCAGGGTCAGTATTTCATATTCCTGGCCTTGACCCATTCCTTTTATATTATCAGGTACATAGACCATGTGTCTTCTCCATACCTACATAGAAGTCCAAGTATGCCCAGACTATAAATTTTGTACTTGTCATTGGAAATGACAGCAGCTTTCTACCATTTGCTCACCACCATCACTGTCACCATTGGGATACTGCTCCCTCACCATTTTTACCATCTACTGCACCATTTTACTCAACTGTACCACCAGTCCTAACATATTTAACAACTTACACCGACTGGACTACCGTTTATGACCATCCAGACTGTGTCTGGACTATACTCATTCATGCCCACCTTCATTCTAGGACTAACCCCTTGCACTAGAGTCCCTCTGGGGCAAACATATCGCTCCCCCATCACCCTCAGACTACTCCCAGGTGGCCAGGACTAACAGTCCACTCAACCACCTTTCAAGTCTTTTCATCTGGAGCCCACTGCGAGGGACTCCAACAAGGGTTCCAGACGAAGTCTTTGACCAACACCCTGTCGCTTAGAACTCAAAAATTTACTGACTGACTTCTGCAATCTTGACATATCAGAAAATAGTTTTCTGATACCAGTCTCACCTAGCCATGCATGCCACAACCGTTCCCTCCTTGATAATTGCCTTTTTGGTGGACTTTCTCCCTCAGAAGGCAATTGAAGACTGTTAATGGGAACCAGATCACAATCTGATTGGCTGGAAACCCTACTGCACTGATCATCAACACTGCCTCAACAGGACTGCCACTCACCACCACCGGACTCTTTTCATTTGATTAGGGTTACTGACACTGAACCTCCATTTCCCAAAGAATTTTTTGCCAACAGCATTAGTCACAGCAACCGCATGCCCAGTGCATTTATACATTCAACCCCCCAGACTACAAGGAGGGAGAACGAGTCCCCACTTTTGATTCCCTCAGAACACCCACTGTCTCCCTGCATGCCTCCTTCCTCACTCACACCGATCTCGTCCTCATTGTCCTCATTGTCCTCTTCCCTCTCTTATTTACTCCGTCCATCCTGGTCTATCTCGATCTTACCAGACTACTGTCAGACTGCCCAACCATCCATTGTTATCCCCCCCAATGTTATCTTACAGCCTACATGCCCTCCTCATCCTATGCAAATGTCTAACCCAGCACCAACCACACCTATGCCACTCCGAGGCACCCAGAACGCCCCAAGATTCGATGGCAAGAATCCTTCTGCTCTCCCCTGATTCTTTGAAGATGTCAATGAACTTGGCAATGCTGTCAGTATTTCAGAAGCCTAGAAGATACATGCTGCCATCCATTATGCAGACTTAGAAGAGTCTGAAGGATGGGAGCTTCTGGATGAAGCTTCAATCGTCCTGGCAGACTGGGACAATTTTGTTGCTGCCGTCAAGAAATTATACCCCAGATGCGAAGGTACTAACAGATATTGTCATGCTGATATACAGTATCTGTTACGCTGAGGCTAGTAACTCAGCTAGTAACTAATGAGATATATGCAATGGTATATACTAATGCGCCTTTGAGGTAATCCTAGGATGATTATGACAAGAATGGTTGTTTCCCAGTAGAGGGTATCGACGCGTCCATATGGAATGTCCGCCTGAACGGTTGCAAGGAAAATAATTAACTGATAATTCACTCCTTGATAGGAGAGAAAGCTTCTTAGCATGGTAGCTTGAAGTACTGGAATGATGGCAGTCTTGCTCATTCTGAGCGGCTTGCTGGTTACTAGGCTTGAATTGTGTAGAACTAGCTAAGGTACATGGATGGAAAAGTCTACCTATTTATAGGTAAAGGAACTGCACACAGACCAGGGAGAAAAAGGAAACTATCTAGAATGTTCTGAAGGATTTCTGACTATAGACAGTAACCCTGAGCTCCAGTACTCTAAGGCAAAATGGAAGAAACCAGGAAAGATGGGAAAGATAGGAACAAGGATCAGGAGAAATAGGAAACAAATGGAAAGAATAGGGAACGAATAGGGGTAAGAGTAAAACCGTAACATTACCCCCTTCCTATTGTCCAGATCACAGAGCTGGACTATTATTTTCTCCCCCCGATGAAGAATGTTCTTCAACTACCCAAGCAGTGACGGCAGGGTTAGTAGAGACAGTAGGGCAATAGGTGACCTTATGCCCTCGTTCGCCACACCCTTCACAAGGGAGACCCCTGCATGCACTATGTTGATGACCCGGGGCCCATAAGAAGCATTTGGAACAACAATATTGTGGGCATTCCATATACCAATGTCCCCATTGCTGGCACTTGAAACATTGACCTTGATGAGATGGGGGGTTAGAGATACTGTCGACATCAATAGGGTGGTCTGGAGTTCTGAGTGAAGATGATGATGGGGAAACAGGAAGATGGGTATTGTAGTTGTAATTAGTGACCGGAGTTGTCCATTCAGGCTGAGGGGTCCAAGTAGGTCTAGTGGGTTCGGGAACAGGGAGAGCAGGAGTGTCGTCATAGGACGAAAGGTGCAGCTGGGTTGGTATGGAATACAGAGTGGGTCGACATCGGGGGTGACAACGAGGTCTACAGGCAGGAGTAGGGGCTGAGGGTGTAGATGGGGGACTAGGAGAGGAGGGCAAAGAGAGAAGGAATCGGGGCTCTATCCCGCTGGTGGTAGTTAAAGGATATCCCTGGTAGCAGGTCTCTTCGGCGGGGGTTAGTCTGTTGAGCAGGGACTGGAGGATGGGAATGGTGGAAGACGGAATGCGATTCACAAAGAACCAAAAGCCCTCTTGGTGCATGAGGTCAAGAAGATGGTCCAGTGTCTGCTGGGTGGAGTGGTCAATAGCTCTTGTAAAAGTGGAGCTAGCTCTGGAGTGAGAGCATTGGAAGAGCAGATCAGTGGTGTATATTTGATGGTATAGGCATACCATCGTCTGTAACGAGGTTGCCTGGTTCCACAGAGGGTTGTGTTCAATGCAAAAGAGGGGGCAAGGGTCAGCAAGGGTGGTGCCAAAGAGAATATGGCTGCAAGAAACTGGGAGGCATTCAGCATAGATGGCAAGGGAAGACATAATAAAGAGCAAAGGTGATGGGTGAATGGAGTGTTACAAGGTGAAAAGTGGTTAGACAGAGTTTCAAAGATGTCGTTGAGTTTTATACTCTTCTAGCACCTTGGAGGCATTCTCCAAATTAGACTCTGGTTCCCAGGTGTTCTTGGCGGAGTAGTATCCTTTCCATTTAATGAGATATTGTCACCGACCTTGTGTCCTGCGGTGATTGAGAATGTCTTCAACCTCCCATTCTTCCTCTCCTTCTATCTCCTTAGAGGGTGGGCATAAGAAGTTGGGGCCATGTTCAGGAGTTTCTCAGTAGGATGATAGGAGAGAAGCATGGAAGATGTTGTGGATTTTCCAAGACGGGGGTAGGCGAAGTTCATAGGTGAGAGGAGAGACAACCTTGGAGACTTCAAAGGGTCCTTCATGTTGGGGAAGGAGTTTCTTGGATGTATGGCGGAAACAAAGATTTCAGGCTTCTAGCCATACCTTATCTCCAACCTTCCATGGTTTAAATTAGGAAAAGGTCCGTTCCTTCATGATCCGAGTGGAATTCTCGTGAGCTGCAAGGGCTTCTTTCTGTGCTTCCTCAAGAAGGGTAAGACATTTTTCCAGAGCCGGGATAAATGTCTTTCCGAGAGGGGGATATCCCCTGGATTCATATCCGAACATAAGATAGAACAGAGTCTTTTGAGTAGAGGCGTGGACATTGGAGTTATGGGAAAACTCGGCAAGGGGAAGAAGATCTACCCATTTATTGGGACAACCTTCAGAGAAGATTCGAAGGTAGGTTTCAAGGGACTGGTTTGCTTGTTCGGTTTCCCCATCAGTCTGAGGATGATATGTGGTAGAGAGACGAAGGTCATAGTTGAGGAGTTGGGCAAGTTCTCGGGTGAAGGTGGAGGTGAATTGAGGGCCCTGGTCTGAAATGACCAACAAATGAAGACCGAAACAGGGGAATACTTTTTCCAAAAAGAGTTGAGCTACTCCTTCTGCATTGATGGATTTTGTGCATGGGGAAAGAACTACCCCCTTTGTAAGGCCATGGTTGACCATGACCAGAATAGAGTCAAAACCATGAGACAGAGGGAGATCTGTGATGAGATCGACAGAAATGTGTTCAAAAGGCCGGGAGGCAGTCAACGGGATAGGGGAGAGTGGAGGGACAGTCAGATGAGTATTCACCTTGTTCTGTTGACAGACAGCACAGCTGGAGACAAAGTGACGAACAAAGGTGGAGAGACCAGGCCACCAAAAATCCCAAGTGACAAGGGCGTGAGTGCAGAAAATACTGCTGTGACTGCCAGCAAAGGAGGAGTGGATGGAGGAGATGATGTCATGATGGAGAGTCTCCAGAACATACAGCCAATGGTGGAAGTATAGTTTCCCATCATCAAACGTCCAATCCTGAAGGGACGAACAAGGGAAGAGAGGGGAATCCTCGAAAGATTTGGAAATGGCATTGAGAACCAAAGGATCAGAAGCAGAAGATTGGGCAATCTTATCCACAAGAGTGAGGTTGATAGAGCGGATAAAGACATCTTCAGGGAGGAGGGTTACTGCCTGATTGTTGTCGGCCGTATCGACATGATCCCTACAGGAAAGTGCATCTGTGGGGCCCATCTGGGAACCAGGTTGATGAACAAATGTGAGGTCAAAATCCTGAAGGAAAAGGAGCCAATGAGCTTGGCGATGAGAGAGCTTCTGTGGTTCCCAGAAGTAAGATAGATTTTTATGATCGGTGAGGACAGTAACAGGGAGAGAGGTCCCCTGGAGATAATGGCACCATTCGTAAAGGGCGTGAATGATGGCAAGAAGTTCTCGATCATAGATGTTGTAGTTGTGCTCAGCAGGGGATAAAGTTTTTGATAGATAAGCACATGGATGAAGATCCCCATTAGCATCCTTTTGCATGAGAACACCCCCTGTGGCAACGAGTGAGGCATTGGTCATGAGAAAAAAAGGGGAGGTGGTGTCAGGAAGGTGAAGAACTGGGGTGGACATAAAGATCTGCTGGAGGGTCCGAAACACCATTTTGTGACGTGGGGACCATTCCCAAGCAACTGCCTTTTTGGTAAGGTTGATAAGGGGTTGGCAATGGTAGAGAAATTAGCAATAAACTTCCAATAGAAGTTGCAAAACCCTAAGAAAGACTGGACCGCCTTGACTGACATGGGGGGTTGCCATTCCTGGATGGCTTTCAATTTGGTCAGGTCCATTGATGCTTGATGATGACCGATGACCATCCCCAAATATTCCACTTCAGCAACATTGAAGGAGCATTTCAAAATTTTAAGACAAAGGTGGAGGTCTTTGAGATGCTGGAGGACTCATCTCATTTGTTCGACATGTTGGATAGGGTCAGAGGAATGGATAAGGATGTCATCCATGTAGATTACTACCCATCCTTCTGAGATAAGATCTTGGAAACTGTCGTTCATGAAGGCTTGAAATGTGGCAGGTGAATTGCATAGGCCAAAGAACATCACCGTGGGTTCGAAGAGACCAAATGGTGTGATGAAGGCAGCTTTCCATCGATCTTCCGGTTTAATGAGGACATTATTATATCCCCATTGGACGTCGAACTTGGTGAAGATCATGGAATCTTTCAGCTTATCCAAAAGATCAGAAATAAGGGGGAGGGGATAGGCATTCTTCACTGTATGTGAATTCAGGTACCTATAGTCCTGACAAGGTCTTAAGGATCTGTCCTTCTTTGGAACGAAGAAGAAGGGGGAGGCTTGGGGAGACTTTGAAGGTATGATTTGTCTGGTTCGAAGATGTTCATCTATGAATTCCTTATATGTTTCTGTCTCCTTGGGATTCAAGGGATAGACTTTGGCTATTTTTGGAATGAAGGAGTTGTTGAGATCAATCCCATGATTGAAGGGTCATATGTAAAGGAGGGAGAAGATCGTGGGTCTTTTCTTCAAATACCAAAGTGTACTCCTTGTACTCTGGGGGTAAGACTTTCTCTTTCTTGGGTGCTGCAATCGTGGCCTCAGTAGCGATAGTTGTCTTTTGCAACGATTCCACTAGATATCATTGTTCTAAGACTTCCCCTTCAGCATTATGGTTTTCTGGAAGAGCAGGTATGGTGATGATTCAATTCACCCAATCAATATTTGGATTTACTTTTGTAAACCAAGGGATTCCTAGGATCACTCAGTCCCCTCCACAATTTAGCATGAGAAAGCAGGTAACTTCTTCCTGACCTTTTATGTTCATGGCTAGGAAAGCTTCTTTTCAGACAAACCCTCCTTTATTGTCAGATCCATCGGCATTAGAAGCTTTTATGGGGGAGGGAAGTTGTTTGGTGGGGAATTGATATTTAGCAATAGTAATAGGGTCGATGAAGTTTTCGGTGGCTCCAGAGTCAAGAAGAGCCTTGATTTCAGCAGTTTTCGTTCTGTGGAAGAGAGAGATGGGGATTTGGATAGATTTCTCTTTCTTACTAGTACAAAGGATAGGAGCGGAACGTTCCAGAGGAGAAGACGCTGATGCTTTCCTCCGTTCTAAAAACCCTGAATTCTTTCATTAAGGGACATCCTTGAGACCTTTTCCTGATCTTCTTCAAAGCACTCCTGGAGTATGCAAACAAGCTCCTTCTGATCAACCTTTCATCCTTTAAGGACTTCGAGATATTTGTCTAGATCAGAAGATGGGGGAGATTCTGGTGCTTTAGGAGGGTCTGGAATGATGATGGTGGCCGCCCTAGTCTGGTTTCGGAAGGGATTATTGGACTGGGGAGGAGTGGATCCTTCTGGCTTTTTGTTGTCTCGAGGATGGTTATGTGTGGTGCAACCCTTCTTATGACAGATGAAACACTGGCCCTCTCAAATGTGTCAAGCCTTCTTGACAGGGGAGAGTCGAATGGTGTCGACTTCCATGGCATTAGGGTCCCTTCGGTCATTGGAGAAATTCCTCCACCCCAAACCCTTATGCATATCCTTGATGCGCTCCTGCTGCATGTTGAACCTGCTAGCCTGGTCCATCCATCCCTGGAGCATAGTGGGATCAGTAGCCATTGAGAGGATATTAGTGGTGATCTTTTCATCCAACCCTCTTCCAAAGTATTCGATGAGGGCTTCTTTGTCAGAGAGGCCGGTCTGGGCAGTGGCTAGAGAGAAGTCAGTGACATACTTAGCAAAGCCATCTTTATCCTTAGTATTCTGCATAAGGTTTTGAATGGTTTGGCAAGCTTTACTGGCAGTATCGAAAGGGAAGAAAGTCTTGGCAAAGTCAGTAGCCATGACAGTGATGGTTCGATTGTTATGGTTCTACTGGGACCCCTATCTTTTCCTACTCTTTCTGTTTCCGTTTTCTTTCTACTTTCTCCGATTACTGTTCCTATCTTTTCCGATTCCTCCCATTTTATCTCGTAGCACCGGAGCTAAGAGTTACCTCATATAGTCATCATTCTCTGGAACATTCTAGATAATTTCCTTTCCTTTCTTGGTCTGTGCACAGTTCCCTTACCTATAAATAGTCAGACTTCTCGCTTTTGTACCTCAGCTAGTTCTACGCAATCCAAGCCTAGTAACCAGCAAGCCGCTCAGGACGAGCGAGATCGCCACCATTCCGGTACTTTCAGCTACTATGCTTGAAAGCTTCCTCACTGTACGGGGAGTGAGGTATCAGCTGCTTATCTTTGTCGCCACAGTACAAGACCTTCCTTACGGACGAGTCGATACCCTCTATTGGGAGATGACCGTACTCGTCGTAATCATCTTAGGATTACCTTGTCAACGGATCAACATCTATCATCAAGTGTACTTCATCGGTTATTAGCTGAGTTACTAGCCTCAGCATAACAAAAGAACTAGCTCTCCTCACCATCCCCTTCTACAGCAGACAGAACCCCTCTATCCATCATTACTCCACCTCACAGCCCTGCTTACCCTATGCCCTATCAGAAGAAGAAGAAAACCCATAACCCTTACTCCATCCCCTTCGTCACCACCTCTTCTTCCATTTCCCTCGAACAAACCACATCACTTCCAGAACTGTCTCACGAGGAGACTCCCATTGACGTCGAGCAAGACCCACAACAGGAGGTTGATTGGGAGCAAGAGCTTGATGATGAGCAAGACGCTAGACTTGCCCAGCAACTGCCCGCAGAAGGACACGACGACGAAACAGTAAGGAGAAGAGTAGAAGCTTCTCAGGAACAGAGACGTGCTTTAGCAGAAGAAGAAGCCCGTAGAACCGCTGAATACCTGAATAGACGAAGAGAAGAGATGGCCAAGACCACGGAACTCAAGGCCGGACTCCCCAACGACTTCTCCAGAGAATCAGAGGATGCAGTACGATGGATGCTTGCCATGAAGGCGTACTTTAAAATGAACGGTGATCTTTATGACGATAAAGCCATGATGCTCACTACCCTCAATAAGATGAGTAAGGGACGAGGAAAGGTCTTCTCAGAAGGATGGTTCTATCACTTGGAGAGTCCCAATATCCCAGACGATCACCGAACCTTTAACGTCATGGCCGCTGACTTCGCTAAAACCTTCTTCCCATTCAACACCACCAGTAAAGCTCGCTGAACCATCCGGAACTTATCTCAGAATACCAAAGATAAGGATGGTTTCGCCAAATACATCGCCGATTTCTCCCTTGCTGCCGCTCAAACCGGCCTCGCTGACAAAGAGGCTCTCATCGAATATTTTGGAAGAGGATTAGACGAGAAGATTACTACCAATATCCTCTCTATGGCTACGGTCCCCACTACACTTCAAGGGTGGATGGACCAAGCCAGCAAATTCAATGCACAGCAGGAACGCATTAAGGATATGCGTAAGGGTTTAGGGTGGAGGAACTTCTCTAATGATAGGAAGGATCCTAACGCTATGGAAGTCGATGCTATTCGACTCTCTCCTGTCAAGAAAGCTCAACACATTCGTGAAGGAAGGTGTTTCATCTGTCATAAGAAGGGCTGTACCACTCGTAACCATCCCCATGACGATAAGAAGGTTGAAGGGTCTACTCCTATCCGATCCAACAATCCCTTCAGGAATCAGGCTAAAGTCACTGCGGTCACCACCCCCGACCCTCCTAAAGCACCAGAACCTCCCCCATCTTCTGAGCTTGACGAGTATCTTAAAGTTCTTAAAGGATGAAAGGTTGATCAGAAGGAACTCGTACAGGTGCTCCAAGAATGTTTCGAGGAAGACGAGACAAAGGTCTCGAGGATGACCACCGCCGAGAGAATTCAGGGTTTTTAGAATGGAGGAAAGCTTCAGTGTCTTCTCCTCTGGAACGTTCCACTCCTATCATCTGTACTAGTAAGAAAGAGAAATCTATTCGAATCCCCATCTCTCTCTCTCATGGAACAAAAACCACTGACATCAATGCTCTCATCGACTCTGGAGCCACAGAAAATTTCATTGATCCCATTACTATCGCCAAGTATCAGTTCCCCACTAGATGACTCCCTTCTCCCATCAAAGCATCTAATGCTGATGGGTCCACCAATAAAGGAGGGTTCATTCGAAAAGAGGCTTTCCTAGCCATCAACATGGCAGGACGAGAGGAAGTCATCCGCTTTCTCGTATTAAACTGCGGAGGCGACTGTGTCATCCTAGGGATTCCTTGGTTCACAAAGGTAAATCCACAAATCGACTGGACAAATCGAGTTGTCACCATTCCTTCTTTATCCAAGAGTCATAATGCCGAAGGGGAGGCTCTGGAGCAATGCTATCTGGTGGAATCTCTACAAAAGACTACTATTGCAACCGAAGCAGCTATTGCCGCACCAAAGAAGGAGAAGGTCCTGCCCCCAGAATATAGCGAATACGCTTCTGTATTCGAAGAAAAGACTCACAATCTCCTTCCCCCGTCCCGACCCTTTGATCATGGGATCAATCTTGATGAATCCTTTGTCCCGAAGATCACTAAAGTCTATCCCCTTAACCCTAAAGAGATGGAAACATGTAAGGAGTTTGTCAATGAACACCTTCAAACTGGTAGGATCGTACCATCTAAGTCCCCTCAAGCCTCTCCCTTCTTCTTCATACCAAAGAAGGATGGTTCTTTACGACCTTGTCAAGATTATAGGTACCTCAATTCCCATACGGTCAAAAACGCTTACCTGCTTCCCCTCATCTCTGACCTATTGGATAAATTGAAAGATTCTACGATCTTTACCAAGTTTGACGTAAGGTGGGGGTATAATAACGTCCTTATTAAGCCTGAAGATCAATGGAAGGCCGCCTTCATCACACCGTTTGGGCTTTTTGAACCAATGGTGATGTTCTTCAGATTATGTAACTCCCCTGCTACATTCCAAGCCTTCATGAATGACGGTTTCCGTGACCTCATCTCTGAAGGATGGGTCGTCATCTACATGGACGACATTCTTATCCATTCCTCGGACCCTCTCCAACATACGGAACGAACGAAACGAGTGCTTCGATGACTGAAAGACCTCCATCTCTCCCTGAAGATTTCCAAATGTTCTTTCAATGTCACTGAGGTTGAGTATTTGGGGATGATTGTTGGTCATCATCAAGCATCCATGGATCCCACTAAACTGAATGCCATTAAAGAATGGCAACCCCCCACCTCCGTCAAAGCCGTTTGGTCGTTTTTAGGGTTTTGCAACTTTTACCAAAAGTTCATCGCGGATTTTTCTACCATTGCCCAACCCCTTATCGATTTAACTAAGAAATCGACTACTTGGGAGTGGTCCGAGTCACATGAGTCTGCTTTTCATACCCTTCAATGGATTTTCATGTCCACACCTGTTCTCCGCCTTCTGGACACCACCGCTCCCTTTTTCCTCATGACTGATGCTTCCCTCGTCGCCACCGGAGGTATTCTCATGCAAAAGGATGCTAATGGGGACCTACATCCCTGTGCCTACCTCTCCAAAACCCTATCACCCACTGAGCGGAATTACGATATCTACGACCAAGAGTTACTCGCAGTAATTCATGCTCTTTATGAGTGGCATCATTATCTCCAAGGGACTTCCCTTCCTGTCACAGTACTCATGGATCATAAAAATTTGTCCTATTTCCGGGAACCCCAGAAACTCTCTCACCGCCAGGCTCGCTGGCTCCTTTTCCTCCAGGACTTTGACCTCCACTTCATCCACCAACCAGGATCTCAAATGGGTCCTGCAGATGTGCTCTCCCAAAAGGACCATGTAGACACTGCCGATGACAACCAAGCAGTCACTCTCCTTCCTGACAATGTCTTCCTGCGGTCTATTGACCTTGCCCTTGCTGATAAAATTGCCCAATCCTCCACCTTGGACCCTTTAGTTCTTGCTGCCATCGCTAAGTCTTTTGAAAACTCCCCCCTATTTCCCTGCTCCTCTATACAGGAATGGACTTTCGACGATGGGAAACTATACTTCCAAAATCGCCTCTATGTTCCAGAATCCCTTCGCCACGACATCGTCTCCTCAGTCCATTCTTCCTTTGCTGGGGGACATGGCAGTATCTTCCGGACTCACGCCCTTGTGGCTTGCGATTTTTGGTGGCCTGGCCTCTCCACCTTTGTTCGCCATTTTGTTTCCGGTTGCACCATCTGCCAGCAGCATAAAGTTAATACTCACCCCACGGTTCCCCCGCTTTCCCCCATCCCTTCCTCTGCCTCACATCCATTCAAGCAGATCTCGGTTGATCTTATTACAGATCTTCCACCTGTCCGGGGATTTGATTCCATTTTGGTCGTGGTCGACCACGGCCTTACGAAGGGGGTAATTTTCTCTCCTTGTTCTAAAACCATCAATGCCGAAGGGGTGGTGCAGTTATTCCTAGAAAAGGTTTTTCCTCGTTTCGGCCTCCACTCGTCGGTTATTTTGGATCGTGGTCCCCAATTCGCCTCAGCTTTCGCTTGCGAGTTATCTCATCTCCTGGGATACAATCTTCACCTCTCCACCACTTATCACCCACAGACTGATGGAGAGACCGAACGAGCAAACCAATCTCTGGAAACATATTTGAGGATATTCTCCGAAGGATGCCCAGACAAACGGGTAGACTTATTACCACTTGCTGAGTTCTCTCACAACTCAAACGTTCATTCTTCTACACAAAAGACTCTGTTTTCCCTTATGTTTGGATATGAACCTAGGGGATATCCCCCACTCAGAAAGACGTTTATCCCTGCTCTGGAAAAGCGTCTTACCCTTCTTGAGGAAGCACGAAAGGAAGCCCTTGCGGCTCACGAGAACTCTGCTCGGATCATGAAGGAACGGACCTTTTCCAAGTTTAAACCATGGAAAGTCGGAGATAAGGTATGGTTGGAAGCACGGAACCTCCATTTCTGTCATACGTCCAAGAAACTCCTCCCTAGACATGAGGGACCTTTTGAGATCTCGAAAGTTGTCTCTCCTCTTGCCTACAAACTCCGTCTTCCCCCATCCTGGAAAATCCACAATGTCTTTCACGCATCTCTCCTATCGCCCTATTGGGAAACACTGGAGCACAGACCCAATTTCCTAAAACCACCATCAGAAGAGATAGAAGGAGAAGAAAAATGGGAAGTCGAAGATATCTTGAATCACTGCGGAACATGAGGATGGTGACAATACCTTGTAAAATGGAAGGGATACTCCTCCGCCAAGAACACCTGGGAACCAGAATCCAATCTGGGAAATGCCTCGGAAGTGCTCGAAGAATATAAAACTCGACGACATCTTTAAAACTCCATTATCCCACTTTACACCTCCATTCATCTGTCACCTTGACCTTACACTATGTCATCTCCTGCCATCTATGCTGAACACCTCCCTATCTCATACTGCCGTATCCTCTTCACCACTGTCCTCGCCAACCCTCAACCCCTCTTTTGCATAGAACATGATCCTCTCTGGCCTCAGGCATCCTCTTTGCAGACAATGGTATGCTTATACCACCAAATTTACACTACTGATCTGCTATTCCAATGATCCTGTTCTGGCCCAAACTCCGCATTCACTAGGGCTATTGACCACTCCACCCAACAGATGTTGGATCATCTCCTGGATCTCATGCATCAAGAGGGCTTTTGGTTTTTTGTAAACCGCATCCTGCCTTCGACCATTCCCATCCTCCAATCCCTTCTGGACGGGCTTACCCCTCTAGAGGAAACCCGTTATTCGGGATACCCTCTCATGGCCACAAATGGGATCAAACCCCGTTTTCTTTTGTCATTGCCCTCGTCCCCTAGCCCTCCTTCATCTTCTCCTCCTAGTACCCCTCCTTCTGCTCGACAACCCCGTTGTCGTCCAAGACGTCACCCTACCCCATATGCGATCCTGTCCCAACCCCATCTTTCGTCATATGATGACTCCCCAGCTCTTCCTGTTCCGGAACCCTCCAGACCCACCTGGATCCCACAGCCTGAATGGGAGACCCCTCCCTCTGTGTATGATAACGATACCCATCTCCCCATTCCCCCATCGACCTCTCCTCGTTCCCCCTCCCCTGGGACTCCTGCTTGTCCTATCGACGTTGATGCCCTATCCAATACCCCTGTTCGTTCCGGACAATGCTTTAAATGCCAACAGTGGGGTCATTGGTATCAGGAATGCCCTCAGTATCGTTGTCCAAAATGTTATCTATGGGCTCCCGGACATTTACAGAGTCACTGCTGAGGTCTTCCTTGTGACGGTTGTGGTGTCAAAGGGCATAAGGTCACATACTGCCCTAATGTTTCCACTAATCCCCCGGTCGCTTCCTGGATCATCGACGAGAACTCTTCTTTGGGCAGTGAGAATAATTCAGCTCAGTGAGCTGATATCTACAAAGGGGGTAATGTTACGGTTCTACTGGGACCCCTATCTTTTCCTACTCTATCTGTTTCCGTTTTCTTCCTACTTTCTCCGATTACCGTTCCTATCTTTTCCGATTCCTCCCGTTTTATCTCGTAGCACCGGAGCTAAGAGTTACCTCGTATAGTCATCATTCTCTGGAACATTCTAGATAATTTCCTTTCCTTTCTTGGTCTGTGCACAGTTCCCTTACCTATAAATAGTCAGACTTCTCGCTTTTGTACCTCAGCTAGTTCTACGCAATCCAAGCCTAGTAACCAGCAAGCCGCTCAGGACGAGCGAGATCACCACCATTCCGGTACTTTCAGCTACTATGCTCAAAAGCTTCCTCACTGTATGGGGAGTGAGGTATCAGCTGCTTATCTTTGTCGCCACAGTACAAGACCTTCCTTACGGACGAGTCGATACCCTCTATTGGGAGACGACCGTACTCGTCGTAATCATCTTAGGATTACCTTGTTAACGGATCAACATCTATCATCGAGTGTACTTCATCGGTTATTAGCTGAGTTACTAGCCTCAGCGTAACATCGATGGTTGTCAGGAATATTAGGGCTTTCTAGATGATAGAACCATCCTTCAGAGAAGACTTTTCCTCTCCCTTTGCTCATCTTGTTGAGCATCGTGAGCATCATTGTTTTGTTGTCATAGAGGTCTCTGTTCATCTTAAAGTATGCCTTCATGGCAAGCATCCATTGTACTGCATCCTCAGATTCCCCAGAGAAGTCATCTGGGAGTCCGGCCTTGAGCTCCGTAGTCTTGGCCATCTCTTCTCTTCGTCAGTTAAGATATTCAGTTACCCTTCAGGCTTCTTCTTCTACCAAAGCACGTCTCTGTTCCTGAGAAGCTTCTACTCTTCTCCTGATGGTTTCATTGTCGTATCCTTCTGCAGATAATCTCTGGGCAAGGGCAGTGTCCTGGTTGTCGTTGAGCTCCTTCTCCCAATCAACTTCCTGTTGTGGGTCTTGTTCGATGTCAATAGGTGTCTCTTCATGAGACAGGGTTGGGAGTGACGTAGTTCGCTCGAGTGGGATGGAAGAAGATGTGGAGGCGAAGGGGATAGAGTAAGGGTTGAGGGGTTTCTTCTTCTTCTGGTAGGGTGCAGGGTAGGTGGGGCTGTGA
>JBBPMM010000664.1:0-15658 GCA_038090335.1 Solioccasus polychromus
GTAGCCAAGAGTATGTACTATCTTTCTCTCCAGCAAAGCTTGGTGTGATTATTCCAGGTGATTGCAGTGCGCTTCGCGCACTGCATCAGGGTTAGTTATTGAAAGGGTTTTGGAGGTCACTGTAAGCTCATAAAATCTGAGGAATCTACATCTGACACAAATACATCATATGCTTCGCTTATTGGCTCGCTTATGTATGCAAGTATAGCCACTCGTCCCGATATAGCATTCACTGTTGCACGACTTGCAAGCTTCACTGCAAACCCAAATTTAATACATTGGAGTGCAGCAAAATGAGTTCTAAGATATCTAGCTGGAACTCGAAACAGGGGGCTAAAATATTCAGCAAAAACTGAGGGCGAAAATACAATCTATGGCTACTCAGACGCTGATTTTGCGAATGATCAAGACCAGATTTCTATATCTGGATACGTATTTATGCTAAGCAATGGAGCAATTACTTGGAGCTCCAAAAAGCAATCAGTGGTGACATTATCTACTACAGAAGCCATATGGCTGAGAAACCTGTTTTGGGAACTCGGTTTCCCACAATCACAGCCGACTACCATATATGGTGATAATCTCTCAGCAATAGCCATAGGTAAAGAGCATCAATTTCACCAACGCTCTAAATATTTTGATATTTGCCATCACTTCATACAGGACAAAATTGAACAAAAAATAATAGATATTAAATTTTGTCCTACAAATAAAATGGTCGCAGATATAATGACCAAGCCCCTACCAAAGCCGAAACATCTCGGCCACGTTTCCGATCTCGGTATCCTCTCGGCTTGAGGGGGAGTGTTGAAATAACGGACGCGTGAATATATTATATAAGCAAGCCGAGCGGCTTAAACAAGAGCGCATTAGAAATAATCTGAGACATCCGCTATGTAGTATAAAAAGTCGGAGTACCGAGAATAAAAGTGTGCGCGCCTTGCTGCCAAACATCATCACTCTTGCGTGACGCACCCAATCTAATCATTTTATCTACTCTACTGTAGTCGATTATCTTCGTCATATCGACTACCCTATTTAGCTCGTCACCGCCTTACGTCAGGCATACTCGCGGTCATTGCACCGCCATTACTATATTAGGACTACTACGCATTCGTATTTCCAACAGTGATAATATTGATTCATCTTGTGCGTTCAGTCACTCCAGATTCACCTGCAAAGAATACCCGAGCACGAAATCCAAATCTGGATGGATTAGTCAACAATGGACAATGTCGTCTTAGTCTCACCGAAGGAAAGTCGCCGAAGAGGAGATCTAGACGATTCTGAGGTTTGGACTAGGATGATGACGAAATTATCAGTACGAAGTTTTACGTTTTTGCTGATCCTGTGACAGACGAGGCAAGGAAACGACGGATATCAGACGCATACAACTACTACAATATCGTTATCATACGAACAACGGCCGCTGGTGGTGCACCGGGGTCAATCACATTCAAATTTACTTGCAAAAATGATCCTGCGCGTCATCGGCACATTTCGCAGAAATGTATGCAAGCTGGCCATGGACTACAAACCTTCGATGATAGCGAGATGAATGCTTACGCCGATCCAAAGGGACACAAGAAGGCTCGAGCACCAATGCTCAGAAACCCTCGAATGCTCAGTCTGTAGATACACTCCCCCACGTCATCATGCCTTGATTGCAGCACGTTACGCGGTTTCTCTGCGACCTTTCAACATGGTCAATGATGTCAATTATGTCGAGGAGGTCGAGCTACTGCGATCAGGGACTTTGATTCCTTCCCCGGCAACAGTGTCGCGTGACGTATCGCGGATCTTATACGGAGGGTGTGAAAGAAGTTAAAGAGTACTTTCAGGTACGCATCTTTTCTAATTTAAATGGACTGCATCATTGCGAACTAACTGAGAGGCACGTTAGATCAATACACTTAGTCATTGACGGTAGGTCATTCCCCTTTGCGGTATCGTACCTTGGAGTCATCGTTCTTTGGGTTGCAGAAGGTAAGATATGGCGGTCAGTCCTAGTAACGTCATTGCAATGTCGTGATCACTATTCTCATTTTCTTCAAGCTCACAAAATGTCAACTTGGTCTTATCTCGCAGAACAGACTGCGCAATGTCTTCGTCACTTTGGGCTAGAATAAAAGGTATTTAACCGCCAATTGTCTTGCTCATATTGATGGATCCTGCTAGTTTCACACGATTGCCATGGATAATGCGAGTAGTTGCGATGCGACCATCGAAGAACTTGCGTCGCTAATCAAGAGTTTCCATGGAAGAGCATCCTGCACCCGCTGTGTCCCACATACGGTTAGTCTCATCGCAAAAGTAAGAAGAGATCCTGATCGTTAACATGACCAATTGTGAGCTTCGCGCAGGCATTCTTGGCATTTTTCAGTCGTCAGGTAAAGCCGAAACCTAACTCCGAGAGGGCCAAGAGTCGAAAAGTCGAAGGAAAGGTGAAGGGTTCTCAGATCTCTTGGAGAAATGAGGGGAGGACTGCTCGCCCACTGGTTCCAGAGGTACGGTCATTGAGGAAGCACAGCGTCTACCCACGGTCAATACCCGGGTCACACTCATGTTAGACTCTACCTCGGACATGTTTGCACAGCTTATTTAACTTGCGAGTTATTTTCAAAAGCCGGATACCCATTGGAATTGGCTTTCGAACCTTTCTGGGTTTGACGCCAACGCGACGATAGCATACTGAAGCTACTTCCACTCCTCTACAAGAAGCTCTGATGAGTGAAGGTCGAATATAAGCACCGCTAATTTTCTCTATGGCTAGATATAAAGGTCCCAGTGATGTACCGTTCAAGAGATTTTTCTGTTCTTCTATACAAATGAAGAATACATATTCGCCAAGGATGTTAGAATATTGTGTCTTACACAAACAAGATTTATCGAAGCAGAATTCAAGCGACTCTGAGAAAGAGTAATGATGATATCAAGAATGATCGTGGGGTTAAATGTATGGAGAGAAACAACGCTGGAACTACCACTTGTCGGACGCACAAACTATTGCAAAGATCCACGGAGGAGCGCTTCTCTGGTACGATTACGAATCGTGTGCCATGTTGGAATACTTTGGGAAGCTTGTGCAATATTGTCAGCCTCTGAAATTTATTCTCTCCTAAAATCAATCGCGCTTACGCTACGAAACTGCCTTCGTATCTTTGGTTAGATCTATTGGTCGTCCTAGCTTGCTCATAATCCTTGCCAGAGATATTGTAGAAAAAACTCTGTAGAGCTGTAGAATTGGTAGTGGTCACTGTATTAAGAGTAAGTAATGATGGTAAGTAAAGTACTGTACCTGTAGAATTGGTAGTAGTCACTAAAGAAAAACAACTAAACTACCGAAGGTTCTAAGTATGCTTTACGCTTATATAATCAGGTGGCTGTACAGCCCCACACCGTACGTCTGAATATCCAACAGATGTCAGTGCAGCAAGAATTTGTACGACAGCAGCCCAAAGTAAGTAACCCGCATACAGCGGCCCGGGCAAACTCTGTCGAGCTGTCAACATCGGCGACATGCTCTGAAAGAAATGCTATCGAGTGAACGAACTACGTACTAGTTAGCTCGAGTAGGTAAATAGCGTACTAATTTTAACTCACCTCAGTTCGTGAACAACGGTCTGAGGTGTTCGACCGAAATACAAAGTACTTATATACGAAAAGTAACTAAATAGTATAGAAATGGGGATAAAGGATCTAGTAGAGATCCGAGCATAGGACGAAGAGAAATATTAAATACGCGGTAAGTACAATGTGCTCGTATGACGAAGACAATACAGCGGAGGAATGTAGACGTTGTGCGCCATGTGCGCACCGGTAGTCCGGTCGGCCCGGCATCGTGGCTGCGCACGCGATTGCTAATTCCAACATGCTCAATTTGCATTGACAGCTCACCGTCTTCCAAAGCCAAAATTTCCATACAAAAAGTCATTGGAGACGCGAGATTCTTGAGATAGTTTCCCATCCGAAAGTATATGTCTCTCAGGCACGAATGCGTCTGGATCTTCACAAGCGCGCGATACTGCCCCGCGCACATATGAGATAGGGAGAGGAAAACAATTGTGACAGCCAGACGTGCCACGTATTGAATCTGACAAACGAACCTGAATCTGGAATATTAGCGAAGTCGACAAGTATCATTTCACGTAGGGGATATGACAGTCTTCGATTATGTCGTCCTTGGTTGTGTAGTGAGCAACACCTCTAGTGTCAAATGGGACGAGACAAGAAACAATCAACTCACCTGTGGGTGAGGACGGGTGCCATCGGAAACATTCACTTATAACTTATAATAGCCTCGATATATGGGAGTGACGGTCGGTCTTCGAAGGTCGCAAGTTTGTCTAGACCAACCACACGATGGGTTCTTCCTGAGCTTTCTTCTGTTTCAGAGGAACATGGACATGATTAATAGAAACGTTTGTAGTGTGACTGCAATCTAGCACAACAACTGATTAAAAGAATGGTATACGTCTAGAGGCGCAATTACATTATAAATTGAGGCCGCCAGTATTGGAATTACAATAAGCTGATGGTGATGTATTAACATGAAAGGGACTCACAAATGTAAATAGTTGCAGCCACATTCTTCAACGTAAGCTCTGGGACACGAAACTCGGATGCTTCCTGACTCGTAAGTGCAGTATCCATGGCAGGGCATTTGTCGGACGCGGTTCCCTCGAGTTCGATGAGTCCTTATATCAACAGGCCCGTCGGAAACGTACTATATTCTACTTTAAAGCCTCGCACGGTGTTCTCTCAGCTTTAGGATCAATTTCTGATCAAACGATATTCCAAGCAATAAGCCCGGAATATAGTCAACTAGAACGTGGTCATAATGAGGCTGATCAATGGTTCTGCATCCCAGAATAAAAGAAGACGAATATTCATGGTAGCTTTGATCACAGTATCACCATGCTGAGGCCTGTAACCGTATGTGAATTCCAGAGCGATGATTGCAGCATAACTTGCAAATAATTCAGTACAGGCTGATATGGGAAAAAAAAACCACTTTTTCAATGCTTCGCTCGAGTTTTTCGGTGACAGATTCAGGGATGAACCTCGCATTTTCCATGGTGTTCTTGGATGATATCCTGATGCATTGCACGATGGAGGAGGATTCTGAACATCGGTTCAAACTCAACCATCTTTCAACAATGATTCGGATGACCTGTGTTGACGCCATTCCGATCCGTATGGGATCATTGCCGTGTGGAAGTTGGCTCCAAATCTTCCACGGCTTAAATATATTGCACGGCTTGAAAGGAGGGAGAGGGAAATTCACCTCTTGAAGAAACGATAATGATGTCGGGAAGCGTAAACGGCTGGGCATTGTCCCCCAGTCAAGACCTTCAACATCGCTCAGAATGATGATATTGTCGCCAAGAATACGTATATGGATGATATCGCCTATGTGCCTCATGAACACTGGACAACGCTAGTGGCCGCGGGGAGTTACTTACCATATACCTTTGCCCACTTTGCATAGGATAAGTAAGGCGATCTGAAATCAAAGTCGATAATACTCCCGATAAGTGGTATAAATCGAGTCCAAGGGCCAGGGGGATAAGGTTCGTTCGTTGTACGCTGGCGTAACCATAGGGGAACCACTGCAACGAGCGCCAAAGCAACAATCACTGGGAGTGCCTCTTTGAAGCCCCCGACCCGTGACATCTTGAAGATCCGTGTCTACTTCAAATAAGGAATTATCGCTAATGTGTTGGACAAGCTAATATTTGAGCCTTTCAGGCAACCCCAAGTCATCAAAGGACCTCGGGCCAAGTGATTCACTACAGTTTTACACGCTTGCTCCGCGGTAGTACGTAACGAGCTTTCCGCTCTCACATCAGTTCGACGTTGGACGTTGAACCCCTAAACCACATAACTGCGAATATGTCCGGAGCTGATAATTCTGTAACTATTCGCAAATACTTACGAGCCATGATACCTCCGGCCTGCGGCGTATGGTATCAGGGATAATTTAGGATCACCCTGTCGCCGAGTCTTTCCTTCAAATGTCTTGTTTCATTCATAGCCTGTTTATCGAAACATGTCAATGGAGATGACGATCTACCATTTGACGAGGGAATTTCGGTGGTGTTTGACTTGACTCGTCGAGATCTCGACTCAGCGACGTTGAGAGAGACCATAATAATATGTGACAGCTTTTCTGCAGTAGTCTCTGCCGAGATTCACTTCTCTAGTATGGGTGTCCCCACAGTGGTCCACATATTGACATTTACTTCCCGAAATCTTCACGATACCATCAATAACCTGAAGGTTTTCCCTGACCAGGACATCATTGGAATATGGGTTGGAGAATGCATAGAAGACGCTGAACTTACCCTGGTTGTCATTGGTAAGAGCGGAAACAGACATTTACACGACTGATTGTTTTCATGAAGCCGGATCCCGAACGGAATTGGCGTCTGAATCGTTCTGTGGTCTGACACCAATGCGACGACAACATGCTGAAGTCACTTCCACTGCTACTTTGCTTGAATGCTTGAATGCGCCAGCGACGGAAATCGCATCTACAGTCTTGAGGGTTGATTGTGATCGCATGATCGCGGCTTCGCTTATCGATACGGCGATGCAGTCAGTACTGGATGCAGATGATTGCGTCGGGGCTGTATGGAAGATGAATGCAACTGAAGCAGTATTTTTTGTGGGATGGCGCTTCTTAGAAGTGAGATTCAGTTTTTTCCTTCGAGCCCTTTCTTAAAGTCCATTCCGCAACCTGTCAGGCACATGAGAGATACCACCAGAAAGTTTGTGCGGATCCTCCTGATTGCATCCAGCAGTTACCGAACGTCATAGACACCAACGTGGTCTTGCATGTTACATTTAAACCGATTGAAGGCATGATGAACCTCGGGTCCTAAAATTCCACAATAATATAGCATTACGTTGACATATCCTGGTAACAGATTTGTATGCAGATAAAAAACACAACTCTTCGATCTGACAACCCCATGTTAGTATTATCAACATAGTATGCGCACCCTATCGCTACAGATAATAGTTGGTCAATTCCTTTCAAGGAGAAGATCTAGTTCTGAATTATCATCTTGTGCGAGTTCGCGGTCTTGCTGTTCTATATCTTGTACAGATGTATGGTCCGGTAGGCGAACAAATGCCGACACCAGGAATACCATCATTGCACATCCCACGGACACCCACATTATCGTAGCCGGAAAGAAAGACACAGTGGTAGCATATACCGTTCCATAGATGGCAGGCCCGATGATACGGCCACTATTAGCAGCCAGTCGGTATCCTGGACATGGGTAGACGGAAAAAGACCTACCCTAAAACGTATACAACACCCAATGCACCAAAGAGACGGCCAGTGTCCTCTTCTCCGGATAAGGTAGTATGAAGGATCGTCGCAACGCTCTGGAGGGCGGGTAAGAAACCGTATCCAAAGGTGCTAATGATGGAAGAAAGAGTGAAGATGAGACCAGTTGGAGCAATGCCCATCAAGGCGTAACCGAGAGCGAAGATTATGCTAGAAGTTCTGACGAGATGAAGGTCGAATATAACACTCTGCTTGAAGTTCTCCACGTGCCGTTTGCCACCTATCATACGCTTCCATGCACGAATTATGGCTTTCGACCTCGTAAGTTACCACGATAGACTGTTTGGGAAAATAACTCACCAGGAAGGACTAACGTGAGGAAAATGACAGTCGATATTCCTGATGCACTGATAAAGTAGCCAAGCTGTTCAAAAATTAGCGAACCGCAGTGACTTGAAATATAATGACGAGGTATACGTCAAAAGATGACCACCCAAAGGTATATAGAGCATATTGATAGACGCTATTCCCAGAACCCTGTGTATTGCATAAGTCAAGCGTGTTGAAGCAACATTTCGTCTTACCATTATAACATTTATCAACCCCGCCGAGATAGCCAACCACGTCATATTCCAATCTTTCCGTCGTGAATCCGATGCTGATTTTGGCGTTAGTATATTCAATGGGAATGAATCCCAGAATGATCTAATAAAGATTATAGCATGTCGTTGAAATGGGCCAAGATCGGAGCTAACGGATGCGAGCTCATTGACATATCGGCCGTATGCGTGGTCTATTGTATTCCCATCGATAGATTCTGGCATAGCAAACCACGCAAGAAAGGCATATGCGAGGTGGGCTACGGTTGCAGCATAGAAAGCGGCCATAACGCTGCCTGTTTGATGATTAAGAAATCCCCCAATGACAGGCCCGATTGCACCACCAGCATAGAAAATTCCGATCAGTAACGAGAAGTTTTTGGCACTGGATAGATGTAAGGGTCAGTCAATCTTCCAAAGGTGGTTGTTTTCTCACAGGTCATGTAATTGAGATACGTCTCGCATGTATGTCGTCTCCGCAGCCATAATAGACGAGGGTACTGAGCGACATTATGGTTACGAAAAGACAACGTGTCAACGTGTTGACTTGCCTCCCATGATACCTTCCATTACAGAAGCAATGACCAAAAACCAGTATCCTCCAGGAAGCAGATCGGAGAAAGTAAAGACAGCGAAGGTCAAGAAGTCGGACAAGAGGGGACCAAGGATGATGATTCCTAAGGTACGCGTTCGGCCATTGCGATCCAAAAACTGGACACCAAAGGTACGCATAAAGGGCGATAGAACGAATACGAGCACGTACCCCACCCCACCAGCCAGTGGTCAAGCACGATAAAATACCACCAACGATTGTAATGACTATGATTTATTAATTAGTGATGTGGGAAATGAATGTAACGTTATATCTTACCCGCAGCAAGCCTCGCGACCTCCGCTTGGACGCCTGTGTCGTTCGAGCAAGTACCTGGTGGTATGGATAGCTGTGCGACGGTTGTGGGAATAAGAGCAGTCAAGTATGGCCGTACGGTAGATGGAAAATAAGCCTGAATTGGAGAAAGTGCGTTGCCAGGGATAATACTTGGAGCGGTGACAGCGATGGTTGGCGAGGAAAAAGGATTTGCTTCATGATGCGCGGTGGTATAACCTCTGCAGACGAGTTCTGTATATATTTCGACGCGGGGTCCAGCAGTGATAGCAGCAGCGATGGAAGAGAGAGACTTCATACACAAGATCCTAAAGGGTATATGAAATTTGTCTATTTGAGAGTGGTAATCAGGCGTACCAAGTTAGGCTAGGCCGCTTGTACCATGGCACACTCCCAGCATGTTTGATATGCCTGTCAGATCCTTCATCCACACTCCGTCTGTGGGCGTCTAGGTCGGATAACCCGTCGCAACGGTCAACTGCCATGATGGTTGGTCGGAGTAAAGGTTCACAGGCTCCGCAGGGTTTTCTGTGGGCGCTACCAAGTTGTTGCCTGTGGCGTTCTTTTTCGCACACAGGTACGAAGACTCATAGTGCCATATTTAGAATAGTACATAACGTTTACTAGATAATTGACTTCTGTCGCGTCTTCCATGCTTTCCGTCTCGTAAGTCGAGCGTCCCATGTAAAGATGCTACAGCTCACCAGCTCAACTAGTGGCTCCGGCCAGCCTATAACTCTTACCTACGCCATCATCGACGGCATCGAGATCAAGCTCGACGCATATATTCCCCTCGGCGTCAGCGGTTCGGTACCTGCCGTATTGTTCTTCCACGGCGGGGGCTGCTTCAGTGGCACCAGACAGAATGAGGGTATCAGCTACTTTCCCTGGATAGAGCGTCTGTTTCGGTGTCTAGCATTGCCGTTCCGATTGCTTATCCCGTATCAGGTAACGCCCTTGAACGTGGCTATCTCTTCATTACCGCGGATTACAGGCTTCTCTGTCCGTTCACCGGATTAGATCAACTGGAAGACGTACTTCGTCTATTTCATTTTCTCGATCACGACTTCAACCGGCACTTGGGGCTGGCGCGGGTCTCCATGACGCTCGACGTCAGCAAGATCGCCGTCATCGGCGAATCTGGTGGGGGGTACGTCGCTCGTCTGGCCGCGCTACATGCAGAACCCAGCCCAGCTGTGCTCGTGTCTTACTATGGCATGGGCGGAGATATGCTTTCCGACTTTTGGGTCTGTGGTCACGGACCACAAACCATACCTCGAGAGAGAGTCGCATCTTTCCTTGGAACAGCGCCCACGAAGGAAACAGGACTACCGATTTTTCTCCAGGGCGGTTTTTTCACTGATGCGCTGCGACGAACGGACGCTTTCGGTTGGATTTCACAAAATGGCCTCTTCCTAGACTACATGACAGGTATTCACGGTTTATCGGAGCGGCTCAGGACTGTTCCGACTGACCAGCGGGAAAGCATGATTCCGCAACATATTCGGAAAGCATTCCCGGAATTTTACGTCAGTACTTCACCGTTGCACCCCCCCGTTTTTCTCGTACATAGCAAGGATGACACGATTGTTCCGTTGTCTGAGAGTCTGGTGACGCATCGGCGGCTGAGGGAAGTCGGCGTGGAGACGGAGCTTTTATTAGTGAATGGGGAAAAACATGGTCCTGTCGGCTTGGATGGATCGGCGGTAGTAGGATTAGAGTTCGCCGAGGAGGCGGTGTTCCAGTTCATAGACAGTGTATTTCAGTCGTGACATTTTGATTATGTATTATCCCAAATCGATTATCGTTTCGCTCCTGATCCTTCAGTCACAACACTCGGTTTGATTTTTCTTTCTTTGGGAGGGTAGTATGCGTGACCTCAAAATATGTGGCTCCTCAAAATATGCCACCATCACAGGCAATCTAGAGCACTGATTAGTGTGAACCATGACTAATTCGAAGTAATAACTACCGTTTGTCCTACGGCGTTTGACGAATCAGCAGTCAAACACGGATGGATCGGAGATCTGACCTACCCGTGATAAACCGGCCCTTCTCAGATACAAGGAACGAAACCAGTGCGGCAACGTCAGTCGGTTGACCTATTGTTCCCAGTGCGCAACCATACTGAAGTCCACACTCGTACATCACCACGTGCATGATAAGTTTTGGGGTTCTCAGAACTCACGGCGACATTCACATCAGATCCTTTCATCAACTCAGAAAACTGTGTAGCTGTTTCATGCACTACAACTGCATGTCAACGATCATGCTTCTCGAGAACACGTCTCATCTTGACTCACGCAAAGGGGTATCTACGGCCCCGGGAGCATACGAGTTCACGGTGATCCCATGTTTACCTACCTCTAACGCTGAAAGGCAGGCGTTTAGTGCATTTTGGACGAAAGCTATTGACTCGCCAAGACTTTGTGTAAGACCTTTAATAGCAAACTTGCTTGCAGAGTAAGCAGAGAAAAGGGCAGCACCTGTGAATTATCATAATCGAATTGTGATCAATAGAACTTGCGGCCAAGTTACCGTATTGCTTACCTCTATAGCCAGCTATAGATGATGCTGTAACAATTCTGCCCCCGCGACCTTGTTTAATCATAACGCAAGCAGCGGCTCTCATGCATGCGTGTGTTCCGCGTACGTTCAGGCCGAACATCCGTTCCAAATCATCAGAAGTAGCTAAGCGGATTTGTGAGCACTGAAAAATAAGTTACATCTGGCTCTCACTATCAACAAAGGATTTTGCAAAGCAAGTCCCTGCGTTTGCTACCATCTGTATGAAGTTGTGAAATTAAAGATGGAGCGAATAAAGAAGGCATACGTACCACGTCGAGACTGCCTAAACCATAAATGGTTTCGTCTACAATGCGTTGCACTTCAGCTTCCCGAGTGACGTCTCCAGCAGTAACCGTGGACTTTATCCCCGGATTGCGACGTGCCAGGTCCCGTCGCAGGTCATTGAGTAAACAAACGTTCGAGGGCAAGTCGTTCAAGGCTATATTGTAGCCATCTTGCGCGAGTTGTAGGACGATTGCTCTTCCGATTCCTTGGGCACAACCAGTCACTATTGCGGTTCGCATGGTCGTCGGAGTGGGATTTGAAGACAGCATTCATCTCGTCATGCATATACGGGTACATTTATGGTCGACAGTAGCAAGTTTCGTGGCTGTGTCAATCGGAGAACTTCAACTGCCTCCGCGATAACTGAATCTGTCTCCTTTCCGACACCCCTAGTTTGACAATGTAGTCGTCGGGTATTGCCTCGGTTACAACGGGTACCACCTTTCGCGTAGGGCGAAAGTGAACTTGGGCATACCTCAGCCATGCAATGAAACTTCCTTCCTTGATATCTGCGTTCGCATTTTCCGGCAAGTTCCACAAGGCAGGCAACCACACGCCCTTCGTCCCAATTCCAGAAAAGAGCTTCACAATTGTCGTATTTTCGCAAATATAATTTGCCAGCGACTCGGCCTCCTGGTTTCTCTGGTCAGGCTCCAACCCCTCTCGTTGACTTGCGAACAAGTCAAATAATCTTTGGCCGTCATATTTTGTCGCCTCCTGAGGGTATGCTTGGTCGCTGAGCATATCCAGCTTGAAAACTTTGTTCGACCAGTATTCACGACCATCGAACTCGTCGAACGGGTCTTGGATGAGAATAAGGCGTTCGAAGATGAGGTGTACCCCAAGATAGTCGGTGAACGCCTTCAGGCTGTCTTCCTCCATTACATAGTCATCTAGCGTCGCTTCTCCGTATAGTCCTAACCAGTTTACCAGTAGGTCTTTATGGATATCTTTGGAGCCAATTTTGTCCTGCCAAAGGGTAGAAAACGCATCTCTCCAGCGTTTTATCAATCCGTCGCCTTTCTGTGAGAAGAGGGCGGAAGTGTTAAGGATATGATACTCGTTTGGACGAAGGTTGGTAATGTATCCGCCCATGGTGTATGGAGTTTCGGGATCTTGGATGATCTTCCACATGTCATCCAAGTCGCCGAACACCATGCAGCTGACGTCGAGCCAGAACCCCCCGTATTCATACAACAGAGAAAGTCTGACGAGGTCGGATACGGCTTGTGGGATCTTTGAGGTATCCCTCTTGAAAACTTCGGGGAATGTATTCATATCCAGGAACGAAGTAATATGGTTTACCGACTGTGGGACCATGTCGAGGACCCGGATCTAGGGATGTCTTGGATTAAGATATGGTCTGAATTGTAGCTTGCGGCGTACAGTCCAACCTGACGGCTCAAATCGCCGCATCCATGCTAGAACGTTCCGCTGGGTCCATGGGCGCATGCGGTCCCAGCCGCGGTCCCAGAAAGCCCACACGTTCTTCTCTGAGACGACTGGGCGGAATGTTAAGAGGGTGTCGATGATCTCCGACTGCTCCCGCAGGTCGAGTTGTTCTGTGGGAATCACTGCGATGCCCGGAGGTATGTTTGGAGCAAGATACGTGGAGAGCATTGGTAACAGCCTTATTGACTGATAGTTAACTAAGTCTCTGTTATCTCTTATTACAGCTGCGAACAATATCTCCCGGTGGCACCCGTCGGCGCCACATAATTTCGGAAGTAATGGTTACTTTGCGACTCGGCACTTATTACGCCTAGCTTGATGTCTGCGGTCGCCGGGATGCCAGACCGTCCCCCGTGATTGAACCCAAAACTGCTTGCGATTCACCTACAAAATGCTGCTGATAGGAGTGTAAATCCGCAGGTATATCCTGTTCTGATTGCAAAATTTCGAGTCCTTCACTGGTACATTCATGATGTTCTTGCAGAAATTGATCGCGCTGCCTTTCGGATGGACTATCCAGGGCAAGGTAATTTTTATGCTTCTATTTGTTCCGACTCGTTCACCAAATTTGCAGGGAAGGCGACGTGTTCCAAGCCAAACTTTGCCCAACGAACTATCAAACTTTCCTACAGCCAACTCGGTATGTCGTTTATATGTATTGACTCCCAGTTCATAAATATCACTGGTGCAGGTTGGCAAGCTGAGTTGCGTGTACCGCGCTGCCATTCGTGATGTCCTTTGCGATTTCATGCGGGACGTCGGCGTCACGTACCCAAAGAATGTCTCATACGATGAGGAGTTTGCACAGGGCTGTCGTCAAATTGTCCTAGACCGCGGCTGCCCACTGGAAATTACACAATCGCGCGAATTTCAGCTCGGTTTACAAGGTGGCACTTATATGGCTACAATAACATTTGCACACCTCGAGAGTGAGTCCACCAAGCAATTCATTTGCCTTTATACGACTTGGTGAGTCTTCATGTTGTACCCGCTCCTTATGGTGTTTAACTACTCCCTAGTCTCATTTTCTTCGATGATCTTACTCAGAAAGACACTTCCACGGTTCAGGAGTTTCATCTCCGTTTTTCCTGTGGCAGGCCGCAGATGCATCCATTACTAGACCTCTTTGCTGGTCTGCTGAGAAGTTCATACGACCATTTTCTGCCGGCTTGTGCCAATCTCGTTGTCTCAAGCTCGCTTGATTTTATCAATGGACTTATAATCGAATACGACCTTCAGCATATGAAGGTGTGTGCGTTTATTATCAAGCGCGCTATTTCTGAAGATTCTTTAGGTAAACAAGGATGCCACCAGTTACCCGCGTTGGATGCGCACTATGAATGGCATCTCCACACCCTTTGTTATTTATACGTTCACACCCGATATTCCACTAACCACCTACGTGCAAATTCTTCCGGATATGGTGAATTACATTGACGACGTCAAGTAAGACACCGAAGTACTAAGTTCTCTGCATTTCTGATACATCTGATTAAAGTGATCTCTTTTCGTTTTATAAGGAGGAATGCATTCAAGAGCATACTAATCATATTTCCTTGCTTGCGCAATCATCTGGAAAATCTAAGTTGCAGTGTATGAAAGACCTCGCTAAGAAATCCGTAGATGGGAGGTAATGTTCTCTGAATAAAACTCGAAGTATGTTTCTCGAGTCTGATGATCTCTTAGTCATCGCTGTCGAGCCGTACTATCTGAGGATCCCAGTGTTTTGAAAAAATTCAATTGTTTTTTGCAGGGGTACATCACGTTTCATGCTTCGATGCAAAAGCGCTACAGACTAGGTGAATTGAACTTGGGGGACTCGAATTCAACCATTTTTTCTTGGCTTGATATCTTCGTTTTTCGTCGCATTAGATACTTAACATTCAGGTCCCTCTATTATTTTCTCGACTTTTGGCAACACAGCTGACTGCTGTGAGGTACGCGGAGCGTCCACGTTCCAATAATAGTAGTGTGAGCAAGCTCATCTATGTCTTGGAACACCCTCCAAATTTTCACAGTTGTGTTAATCGTTTGTTTTCTGCCTTAAGACCGATTCGTCATTCGCCTGGATGTTTCACTTGTTAGTAGCCGTATTCTTTTTACTGTACACATTGACTCACTTAGTCATTCTGTTGATTTGTCGATTTTTTTAAATTGTTTCTGGACCCCTCCTCCTCCACTTTACTCGATTTAGAAAGCGGTCTTGCAACAAAATATCATCTTTGAACCGAGCTCCGGCTTCCCATTAATGTACTCGCCCGACCCGACCGCCGCCACTGTAGAGCGGATCTTGAAGTTCCAAGACATTCTCATTTACTATATGTTTTGTATACATACCATATATCATCGGTGACTATAACAAAACCCACCATGATGAAGGAAATGCTATCGAGTGAACGAACTCAGTTCGTGAACAACGGACTATATTCGGGGTCATTTACCTATCGAGTGAACGAACTACGTACTAGTTAGCTCGAGTAGGTAAATAGCGTACAAGTCTTTAACTCACCTCAGTTCGTGAACAACGGACTGAGGTGTTCGACCAAACTACAAAGTACTTATATA
>JBBPMM010000665.1:0-15651 GCA_038090335.1 Solioccasus polychromus
GTCTTTTATTATTCCATTACTCTTTTCATAAGTCCATTCTATTACTTAGACCCTTATGCTCATGGCTTCGACGTCGCTTTTGACGTTCGGGCCTTTTGTCATTCTTGATATGTCATCAGGTACTCTTTCCATATGATACTTAGAAGTCTGGGCATACCCGGACTATAAAATCTTGTATTCGTCATTTGAAATGACAGCTACCATTTGCTCACTTACTATCACCATTGGGAAACTGTCTCCCTCACCGTTTCTACCATCGACCGCACCGTTTTCTGGACTGTACTGCCAGTCCTCATGCATCCTCACGCTCTACGACTACCAGACTACTACCTATGACAGTCCGGATTACGACCCGACTGCTTTGTACGTGACCTACTTCGTTCTTGGACTAACCCTACTCCAATAGAGTCCCTCTGGGGCGAACCTATTCACTCCCCAAAACCCTCAAGACTATCCCCAGGTGGCCAGGACTAATAGTCCATCCAACCACCTTTCAGTCTATTCACCGCACCCAGCCACAACTTTTCAACATGTATTCTCACCGTCATGCGATCTGACCGGGGACAGTCAGAAGCAAAGTCCCCCCCGGATGTAGAGGTTGGTGCACCTCTACATGTATATCCCTTCATTTTTTATATTTCCAACACTCTTATTCTTTTATTTAACTTCATTCCCTTATGCCTAATGATAGTCCGGAGCATCTGTTCACCCAGTCTACTACAGACCGGTCGGACTACCCCTTATCCTACCTTTTATTATTCAATTACTCTTTTCATAAGTCCTTTCTACTACTTAGACCCTTACTCTCATGGCTTTGACATCTCTTTTGACGTTTGGGCCTTGTGTCATTTTCATTATGTCATCAGGTACTTCTTCCACATGATACTTAGAAGTCCAGGTATACCCGGACTATAAAATCTTGTATTCGTCATTTGAAATGACAGCTACCGTTTGCTCACTTACCGTCACCGTTGGGAAACTGTCTCCCTCACTGTTTATACTGTCTACTGCACCGTTTTCTGGACTGTACCACCAGTCTTCATGCCTCATCACGCTCTACGACACCCAGACTACTACCTATGACAGTCCGGAATACGACTGGACTGCTTTGTATGCGCCCTACTTCGTTCTAGGACTAACCCTACTTCAATAGAGTCCCTCTGGGGTGAACCTATTCGCTCCCCATTACCCCTCAGACTATCCCCAGGTGGCCAGGACTAATAGTCCATCCAACCACCTTTCAGTCTATTCATCGGCTCTGGTCCTTCACCTTCCAGACACTACTGCTCCTTTCTTTTTAATGACCGATGCCTCCCTTGTCGCTACCGGAGGCGTTCTCATGCAAAAGGACGTCAATGGAGATCTTCATCCCTGTGCCTATCTCTCGAAGATGCTATCTCCTGCAGAACGGAACTATGACATCTATGACCGTGAGCTCCTCGCCATCATCCACGCTCTCTACGAGTGGCGTCATTACCTCCAGGGAACATCCCTCCCTGTCATGGTCCTCACCAATCATAAAAATTTATCTTACTTTTGAGAACCACAGAAACTTTCTCAATGCCAGGCTTGTTGGCTCCTTTTCCTCCAGGACTTCGATCTCCAGTTTGTCCATCAGCCAGGCACTCAAATGGGTCCTGCAGATGCACTCTCTCGAAAGGACCACGTTGACACTGCTGACGACAATCAGGCGGTTACCCTCCTCCCTGACAATGTTTTTCTTTGCTCCATTGATCTGGCCTTCACAGATAAAATTACCCAATCTTCTGCCTCCAATCCCTTGGTCCTTAATGCCATCACCAAGTCTTTTGAGGATTCCCCTCTATTCCCTCATTCCTCTATTCGGGATTGGACGTTTGATGATGGGAAATTGTACTTCCGCAACCGCCTCTATGTACCAGAGTCCCTCCATCACGATATTGTCTCCTCCGTCCATTCCTCCTTCACCAGGGGTCATGGCAGTATTTTCCGCACTTCTACCCTTGTCGCTTGCGACTTCTGGTGGCCTGGGCTCTCCACCTTCATCCATCACTTTGTTTCTGGCTGTGCTGTTTGCCAGCAGCACAAAATTAACACCCATCCCACCGTTCCTCCACTCTCTCCTATTCCTTCCTCCGCTTCCCACCCATTTGAGCAAATCTCGGTTGATCTTATTATGGATCTCCCTCCTGTCTGGGGTTTTGACTCTATTTTGGTTGTGGTCGACCATGGCCTTACGAAGGGGGTAATCTTTACTCCTTGTTCCAAGAACATTGACGCTGAGGGCATAGCCCAACTTTTTTTGGAAAAAGTATTCCCTCGTTTCAGTCTCCACTCATCGGTTATCTCTGATCATGGCCCTCAATTCACCTCTGCCTTCGCTCGGGAACTCTCTCGACTCCTAGACTACGATCTTTGCCTCTCGACTGCTTACCACCCACAAACCGATGGGGAAACCGAACAAACCAATCAGTCATTAGAAACCTATTTGAGAATCTTCTCCGAAGGATGCCCTGACAAATGGGTAGACTTACTACCCCTTGCCAAGTTCTCTCATAACTCTAATGTCCATTCTTCCACACAAAAAACCCCGTTTTCCCTCATGTTTGGATATGAACCCTGAGGATACCCGCCCTTAGGAAAGACATTCATCCCAGCTCTGGAAAAGTGTCTTACTCTCCTGGATGAGGCACAGAAAGAAGCTCTTGCAGCTCATGAGAATTCCACTCGGATCATGAAAGAATGGACCTTTTCCAAATTTAAACCATGGAAGGTCGGAGATAAGGTATGGTTAGAAGCTCGGAATCTCCGGTTCCAACACACCTCCAAGAAACTCCTCCCTCGATGAGAAGGCCCCTTCGAAATCTCGAAAGTTGTCTCTCCCCTTGCCTATGAACTCTGTCTTCCTCCGTCCTGGAAAATCCATAACATCTTTCATGCATCACTCTTATCATCCTATCAGGAAACACCGGAGCACAGACCCAATTTCCTAAAACCACTGTCAGAAGAGATAGAAGGAGAAGAAGAATGGGAAGTCGAAGACATCCTCAATCACCGCGGAACACGAGGACGGAGACAATACTTAGTAAAATGGAAGGGATACTCCTCCGCCGAAAATACCTGGGAACCAGAGTCTAATCTAGGAAATGCCTCTGAGGTGCTGGAAGAGTATAAAGCTCGACGACACCTTTAGAACTCCGCCAACCCACTTTACGCCTCCATTCATCTGTCACCTTTACTCGTCGCTATGTCATCCCCTGCTATCTATGCTGAACGTCTCCCAGTCTCCTACCGCCATATTCTCTTTGCCACTGTCCTCACCAACCCACGCCCTCTTTTCTGTGTCGAGCACAACCCCCTTTGGAACCAAGCTACCTCTTTGCAGACAATGGTACACTTGTACCATCAAATTTACACCACTGATCTCCTGTTCCAATGATCCTGCACCGGCCCTAACTCTGCATTCACCCAGGCCATAGATCACTCCACCCAACAGACATTGGACCACCTTTTAGACCTCTTGCATCAAGAAGGCTTTTGGTTCTTCGTGAACCGTATCCCATCAATGACCATTCCTATTCTCCAATCTCTCCTCGATGGGCTTACTCCTTTAGAGGAAACCCATTATTCGGGATACCCTCTCACCACCACCAACAGGATTGAACCCCATTTCTTATTATCATCGATATCCTCTCCTACCCCTCCTTCATCGTCACCCTCGCCTCCTACCCCTGCTCGCCAACCTTGTCGCTGTCCTCGACGTCGTCCCACTCCATACTCTGTTCCCGTGCAACCCTGTCTCTCATCTTATGACAATACCCCAGCTCTCCCTGTTCCGGAACCTGCCAGACCTACCTAGACCCCTCAACCCGAGTGGTCTTCCCCTATTACCACCTACAACAACGATACTCATCTTCCTATCCTCCCCCAGTCCCCACCTCAATCCCCTTCTCCAGGTACTCCTACCCATCCTATCGACGTCGATGTCCTCCCAGACACTCCTGTCCATTCTGGACAATGTTTCAAGTGTCAGCAGTGGGGACATTGGTACCAAGAATGCCCTCAGTATCATTGCCCAAAATGTTACTTATGGGCTCCAGGACACTTACAGAGTCATTGCCGAGGGCTCCCATGTGATGGCTGTGGTGTTAGAGGACATAAGGTAACTTATTGTCCCAACATCTCCACTAATCCCCCCATTGCCTCATGGATCATCGAGGACCATTCTTCTTCTGGCGGTGAGAATAATTCAGCTCAGTGAGCTGATGTCTACGAAGGGGGTAATGTTACGGTTTTTACTGGGACCCCTATCCTTTCCGTTTCTTTCCGTACTCTTCCTAAACTCCCCGTTTGTTCTTCCTACTTACTGTTCCTATCTCTTCCGTATTCTGATTCCTTCCATTTTACCTTGTAGCACTGGAGCTAAGGGTTACCTCTTATAGTTATCATTCTCTGGAACATTCTAGATAATTTCCTTTTTCCTCTTGGTCTGTGCACAATCCCCTTACCTATAAGTAGTCAGACTTCTCGCTTTTGTACCTTAGCTAGTTCTACACAATCCAAGCCTAGTAACCAGCAAGCCGCTCAGGACGAGCAAGATTGCCACCATTCTGTACAGGACCTTCCTTACGGGCGAGTCAATACCCTCTATTGGGAGATGACTGTCCTTGTCATAATTATCTTGGGATTACCTCGTCGATGTATCAACATCTACCACCGGGTGTACTTCATCGGTTACTAGCTGAGTTACTAGCCTCAGTGTAACAGAGACCCCATTCCTCTATCACCTTTCAAATGTTGTCCAATGCCACCACTCCTCTCACCTTCATTCCTGTCTTTGCCCAGTGACTCTCCAACCATCAATGTCACCTCCTCTATTCTGCTATCCTCACCAATCCCCATGCTATGTTTATGATTGAAAAAGATCCCCTGTGGGATCATGCTATCACCCTCCAGGCACTGGTCTGTCTCTTCCACCAGTCTCTCACCCATAATCTACTCTATGAAAGGCTCCATCCTAATGCTCCCCACCATGTACACCAGACCCTTGATGACTCCCAAAACCTCATCAGAAACCACATGTCCGACCTTCTTCACTATGAAGGGTTCTGGGGGTTCATTAATAGAATTCCCCAATCAGCTATCCAGCATATCATCCTTCTAATCATCACTTCCTTAACTTCCCAAGAGGAAGATGTCTACAATGGCCTCATCCCTGTCAACACTGCCTATATCTGACCTCATCTCATCCCTGCTGGACCCACCTCCCTCCCAACATACCCTGCCCCTTGTAATTCCTCCCCTGTCTATCACCCTCAAACCCTCTCTCCACTGACATCAGGCCCTTCCTGACCTCTCAGATGCACCCTCCCACAACATCCTAGCCTGTATCCCACTGTGGGGTTACAGTTCTCCTCCTCCTCCTCCTCCTCCTCCTCCTCCTCCTCCTCCTCATCAATGTTGTCTTACAGAAGCCCTATCCCAGTACTCCCTTCACAGCTGGCCACTCCTCCCCCAGAAAACTTAAACCTCATACTCAACACCAGCAAATACTGCAATGGAAAAGGAGATTCTTTTGGGAGTGAAGCCAACCCCATCAATGTAGACAATCTCCCCACTCACCCTATCTGCCCCAGCCAATGTTTCAAATGCCAGGAGTGGAGGCATTGGTTCACTGAATGCCACAAGTACCACTGCAGGAAGTGCTTCCTTTATGCCCTGCACCATGCCCCCCAACAATGTCAAGAACTCCCCTGTAAGTTGTGCTGGAATTGAGGACATTCATGGGTGGCATGTCTCTATTCACAGGGAAATAACCCCCCAATGGACCTTTCTAGTTCGAGCAGTAGCTCAAATGCTTAACAGTGGGGTAATGTTATGGTCATAGATAACCCTATCTTTTTCTTTCCTCTTTCATCTTCCCTTTTGTCCACAGCACTAGAGCTGTACATTACCTTTTGTAGCATATATTCTCTGGAACATTCTAGATACCTTCCTTTTCCTTCTTGGTCTGTGTGCATCCATTACACCTATGAATAGTTGATCCTTACACTGTATTTGGTAGCTAGTTCTATGCAATCCAAGCCTAGTAACCAGCAAGCCACTCTTTGAGTGAGACCACCTCCCCATCATTCCCTTCTACCAAGTATTCATAGTCATTGCAACTATCATCCAGTGCAACATCCAAGTCAGAACCACCTTCATCCAGCAAGGGACCTTCCTCTTAGTCATCATCATCATTGGGATCTGGCCTCATCCTAGGCATTGACTCTACCATTGTTTCTATCATATCCATTACTAGTTGAGTTACTAGCCTCAGTGTAACACAAGCCTGCCCTGACCAGGTTCTGATAATGTATCAGAAGATGAGATTTCTGAATCAGATTGGTAAACATCCTCTTCAACTTCTTGTTTCTTTGTTTTATCATCATATTTCTCATATTCAGTTTCCTTATAATTAGGCTGGAAGTTCTTAGTAGTAGAAAGGGTTCATCAAGCAGAAGCAGATAAGGTTTCTTTGTTGAAATGTTGAGCAATACTAGATTCTTTAAAAGATATGTATCTAGGTTCCTTTGAGGATCTGGCCTTGGAGATTCATTTCAATATGAAGAACCCAGTCTTTTGGATCTCTAGAACAATCATCAGTTGAAAAAGCCTGTTTTTTAGTAGGTCCCCCTGATAATAAAGAAGGTGAATAAGAGGGTGAGTGAAATACACCAGGTACCACAGAAGGAGTGCAGTTGAAAGAACCAGAATGCTGTGCAGGAGAAGAATAGGCTGTGTCAAGAGGAGACAATAGTGTTATGCCAGGAAGGCAGGTGGGCAATAGCAAAGGGTGGGAGGAGTGGATAAAAGATGAAGGTGAACTTTTAAGTAAAGAACTGGATATTTCCTCAGACTGTTGTATCCAATCATTGGAGAATGGATTAAAAATAGATAAGAGGAAAGACCAGGTTCCTTTTAGTTCTGTTGGTACATCAATAAAAAGATGATTTAAAATTAAGTCTGATAAAAAGTGGAGCAAGTCATGGGTAACCCCAAATAAAGTATAATGTTCTGCTCAAACTTTCACTCTAGGGACTCCAGATTCTCTGGTGGATCATATCAGATTAGATCCGATCACATCTGAGGTTTTAATAGTGACTCAAGGGACTCTGGATTGGACACAGGTTTTGTAACACCCTCATATGATGATCTTTATAATTGCTATGTTGTGCATGAACCTAAGTATACATAAGTCCTTCTTCTAAGATGGAGAATCTGAAATTTTCCAACATCATTGAATGTTTAACTCAGAATGTTCTGACTCAATCACTCCATACTTGTCAGGTTTTGTGGATCTTCTTAAAAAATAAAAAGTATACATAAATGGCTAATGTCACACCTCTCAAAATGATAGGCCCTGGCATAGTCCTTTTATGTCAAACTGGTATGAATTGTGCTATTACCTTATAAAATGTTTGGTATAGCCCTGCAGCCAGTCACTGATTACTTGCTTCTATGAACCTTGCTAAACAAGGATATCATTTGAAACTAACTAAATTGGATACCAAGATATGGAGTCCCAAGGTATCAAATCTAACTCTATTCCACTCTTGCTCTGCAGTTGGAGTTGGACAAATAGAGCAAACAAAGGTTTTAGTTAGGTCAGATGGACTTGGCTTCAGCTACTCAGGCAGAGAGCTACACCCATATGGACTTGAGTCTTGTATTTTGGAGGGCAAAGGCAAAAAGAGGTCAGATGCTTAGTTGAAGAAGGGTTCATGCTAAGACTTGAGAAGATCAGGAGAGGATAGTGGGAAACTAAGTTAATATTTGAACTGAGAAGCAAGTCCTCAACAAACTACAGTATTTATACATGAGTAGCATGAAACAGTAGCAATAAGTTTTGACACTGATTATGGAACAGGAATGGAGATGTCATAGGTGAACTAAGATAAAGGTGTCAAGATGAAATGAGTAAAGAAACTAGCAAGTAATGCTAAGTTGAAGTGGAGTAATTGAAGCAGAATAAACTTAGAAATAAAAGTGACATGAAGTGGACTTTGGTATTGGAGTAATGATGAAGTAGTGTTGGAGTTGTCATGATCATGACATAAGAGCTTTCTGGTCATACATGCTATAGCTTTACACCCAGAAAGAAAGACCCATTGGTTCAAGGTCATTCAGACTGATCCACTAATCAAAGTTAGAACCCTTGAGGATGATAGTTTATATGAACTTTGGCACATGCATTCTGGACACTGTTCTAATAATGCACTACAGTACATCAATCACTTACCCATACTAAAGGTATTGGTTTTCAAAAGTCAATATTCTGGATAAACCTCTAGTCTGTGATGGTTTTCAGAAAGGCAAAACTCATCAATGACCTTTTCCAGCCTCTACTAAGCATGCTGAAAAACCTTTAGTTTTGATCCACACAGATCTAGTTGAGTTATCTACTCAATCCCAAACAGGGAATAAATGGGTATTCACTTGATAACCTGTGGAAAGCCAGAGTGGCCAGTGTCCATCTGACAGATGAGCTGGCTACCTTGAAGGATAATGGTGAACTGGATGATGGACAACCATGAATCACAGATGAGGAGAAGAAAAATATTGTTTGAGGGCTTTAGTTACAATGAAATTTGCATCAATTTATACAGGCTGAACCCTAACCCTCTGATCAGCTTCCATCAATAGAATTGTGCTTTTCAAGAGGTCTATTGAACATCATGTCCACAGGATAAAGGTCAAAAGCTATGCTCATAAGTTTTAGCACGAAATCCGGGCAACTTGGTACATCTTCCTGTCAGGCCACGAACTCGGAACTACATTTACTGTTTCAACTAAAAATTTTCATGACCATTTACCCTCATGACGATCCACTCAAGCCCTACTCAGAGAGCCGGCGTGTCCCCATACAATAGATGCACCGAACGTGCCGGGTACCGTTCACCCTCCCACACCGCCGCTTCAGCAGTCGTGCGCACTTTCTGTACTGCCTCTGCGGAAAGGTGAATGTACGCAGATGCCAGGTTCTCTTCGAGATACTGTGCACACACGCATCTACGTCAGTCGCAATGCACAATTAAAGAATCTCATCTCGTACGCACCTTGACTTTCTTGGTTCCTGGAATGGGAATCACATCTTCGCCCTGCGCAAGGAGCCACGCGAGTGCCACTTGTCCCGACGTAGCATTGTACTCTTTACCAACATTCTCCAATTCCTCTGCCAGTTTCAAGATCTTGGAAAAGTTTTCCTTCGAATACCTGTACGTCGATTGATACGCATCCATCAACCATCGAACGGGTGTATCACTGCTGTCGAACAAACCTTGGAACGGTTCGCCTGAAGTCACCCTCCTCGAAATCATCAGGGGATTTCTGTCAGATACCCGGGTCAATTCAACGAAAATATCTCGAATCTGTAGACAACTCGCATATTTGCCAGTTAGCAATCCCCTTCCAAGAGGTGAGTACGCAATAATTTTGATGCCCAGCTCTCTCGCAGTCTTCAGTACACCATTTCTCTCAAGATCGAGTTCGAAAGGCGAGTACTCCAGCTGAACCGCAGCGATGGGATGAACAGCATTCGCACGGCGCAATGTGTCCGCACTGCATTCCGAGAGACCGAGATACTTGACCTTTCCCTGTCTGAACGTAACAAGCATAAGGATATCACATTTGGAGAAGTAGTGGTAACGCACTCGACAAGCTTGGCCATGGCACCTACAGTCACCTGCGCATAAAAATAGATGTGTCAATGCTCAATATTTGGGTATCCAAATACACTTTACAGACCTCGATAGGCACCTCTGGGTCTGGGCTGTATTCCAAGGATGAATATTGTCGTGACTCCCTACAAAGTCGGACACAGACTTACCGATGAAGATAGAAAAGATCTACGTAAGATACTTCCAGACGCTGAAGAGAGCGGTCGAACGATTCTTGTACATTATTTGCGGAACCATCCACGAGATTCTTTGTCGGCCGGTCGTAAACGATACCGAACTTGGTAGCAAGGAAGATCTGGTCGCGTTTACCGGTCTTTTTGAACCTAAGGAAGAAGACGAAGTTAGTTTCGAGCAAGCTTGGCGATGGGTTGTAACTGTGCTCGCCATTTTCCGATCAGCTCCTCACTGTCGCCGTAGATGTTGGCCGTGTCCCAAAACGTGCAGCCACTTGCGAATGCGGCATCGAGAATCTAGTAAAAGCGGACTACATAAGCAACACTTCGAGTGCACGTAGAAATCGCACTCGACGCGGACCTGGAACCTTTCATCATCAGACTGGACTTCCCCATAGAAAGCAGAGATGCCCATGGCACCAAAACCAATGGCAGAGACAGAGGTGTTGCCAATTTTGCGAGTGGGGTAGGCCATTTTAGTTGGGTGCTCTGATTGCAGGTTTCAGTAAAACCTTTATAAGCCACGGACGGCGTAAATTCAGTAAACCGTCATTGTTAGCATGCTTGGTAAGAACGAAGTCACCCTCGGAGCAGCTTTATACCTATCTTCCCTTTACGAGAAACCAAAGCATGTTATCATGTCTAAAACGGGAAATCAATGCCACCATCCGCTTCCGAGGAGTGACGAAATACAACAGACAACTTAATTTGAAAACGATGGAGTACATAAAGTACTGACGAATCATATATGTGATAATAGCGACCTTGTAAGAATGATCGTGATCAACCGAGATGCGTAGTCCGCCTTCACTGGCGTTGATGTCAGTGTTGGAGATCAGTATTCAGTATATCCGATCCACCGCATGCCATGCTTATGATCGGTTGCGAGTGGTCGGAACAATATATTTACAAACGAGGAAGTGAAAAATGGAATGAATGGGTCCACTTAACGTGCTGAGAGAATATTTATTTCATATACAGCATACAACTTGTCAGGCACAAGTTTGGGCTCTGGAAATGGGCTTTTCTTTTAAGATCGAAGTCGTAAATCAACTGAAATGGTACATACCACGTACTGTATTGGAATCCTCACTGATGCATTTCGTTTTCACGTCAAGGCACGATCAAATTATCGGAGGATCGGGCTTCCTTCACCCGTCATAATCAAAACACAACATCTACGACGGCGTGCAAGGTGAATTCGCACCATCTTGCAATCATACATTTGAATCCCCTTTACAAGCATGGGGGAGTCATGGTTGTTAGTGGCCCATGTAGATTTTCCGGTCGTATGACAGAAACGTAAACACGTTAGCTCCTACCGGTTTTTCTCCCTTGGATGGACTGATGAAATTCAAGTTGAACGAATGAAAGCATGACGTGTGGGCAGTGGGAATGAGTCCGAGTCGTCAAACAAGTTCGATGAATGGGTTGTTATACTGTGTTCGATTGGAAACATAAAAAAAGACATGTCAGCACGTTGGTTAGTTAGTCAGCACCTTTAGAATTCAACATCAAATAACGGATTTACTCACTCTTGCTTATGTTTTATTTCAGATTGTTGCGTGCCGGAGATACGCGCAATTTAAATACGAGTGACAAATGGACTTATAATCCTCACCGCCCCAATGACCAAGGTGGATTCGTGATGGCGAATTAGTCAGATCGCTTCAGAGGCCGATGATGACGTTCGCATGCATTCAAATTCAATTAGCCCATCAGAAACAGCCACTTGATCATACGCAGCACAAGCTATACTGCGCACATTTCCCGACCACGGTCAACAAATACAAGGCCGCGATACGAACCTTCGTCGTGGTGCGCGGATATCCCACTCCACTTGCATTACTCAGCGTATGGTAGCACTCTCAATCAAGTGCAGAATCATTTATCACGCAAGCGTATATAAATGCTTACAACTTCCGTTTTAAAAAAATAATTTACAATTAAGATACTTATACTTTTAATGTTAAATAACAAAAAAAGTGTAAGATATTCTACTACCTATTACCATGTCTCTCTGTGACAAGTGTATCGCTGGTATGGTTTAGCTGTGTAGAATAAATGACCTGATAGGCTCTGATCATACTCTGCATAGGCGTTCGTCACGAGGGTACTCCCGAGGGTATGTGCTGCACGCCGATCGTCCGCAATCTCACACAGTTTGCAACAGGAAAAATCGTGGAGATTAATGGCGTCAAGACTTACGTCGCAACACCTACGATCAATTATCCTCATGACAAGGCAATCCTCTTCCTCCCCGACGTCCTCGGTATCGAGCTCTCTAATAATCAGGTACATCATTCTTCACGACGATAAAACAGCTCCGAAAGTTGATTGTGCAATTCGCAGTTGCTCGCAGATGACTTTGCTAGAAACGGATTCAAGGTAAACGATACCCGTGTGCTAAGTCGTGCAATCCCTTCCGACTTTCTCTAAACAGGTTTACGCCATTGACTATTTCAACGGTGACTCTATCCCACCCGATGCGTTGAACGTGGGTTCATAATCGACCAGAAATAATTCATAATACTAATGTTTGAACAGAGCGGTACATTCGACCTACCTACCTGGATCGGCAAACATGGCCCAGACGTCACGCGTCCACTTCTCAACAAGGTCATTGATGGCCTCAGGGCACTCGGTGTGACGCAGTTTGCAGCAACTGGTTACTGCTTCGGTGGTGAGTGACGAGTGTTAGCTACTTGATAAATGGATACAAACGAGTATTAGGTCGCTACACTTTTGATCTCGCATTCGACAAGGTCATTAAAGTTGCTGCCGTTTCACACCCGTCCCTCCTCAAAGTTCCCGGTGACCTCGATGTGAGCGTTTCGATCCCGCGTTTCTATCCACCGTCAACTCTTGTCTTGCATGACAGAAATTCAAAAGTACCAAGATTCCCCTCCTGATTAACTCGTGTGAGACGGACGGAATGTTCCCTGCCGAGGCCCAAGCCAAAGCAGATGAAATCCTCGGCGGAGGCTCCAGTTCCACGGAGGTGTACAAGAGGGAGTACTTTGCGGGCTGTGCCCACGGCTTCGCTGTCCGCGGGGACCTGTCGATTCCTGCAGTCAAGGCTGGTAAGGAGGGCTCGTTCAAGGCCACTGTCGAGTGGTTCTTGAAGCATCTGTAAACGGTATTGCTATATAGTTTGACGTGATGGCTGTATGATATGTCAAATCGTTTGAGAACACTGTGAAGGCCCATGCATATGGTAGGGAAGGAATGTCGAATTATATAAACGATTGTCATCGGGCTTACTCGACTTACTTACGCTCGTCCACGCTGTCTAGACACGACAGATATTACACGGTAGATCGTTGTTCGCCAAATAGTTATTGTTGTGGGGAAAACGGACAACGTCCCGTGTACTAGCTCGTCGCCAATAGCATGACTACATTTTTGGAAGAGAGCGGTCGAACAATTCTTGTACGTTCTCTGCAGAACCGTCCACGAGATTCTTTGTCGGCCGGTCGTAATTGATAACCAAACTCGGTTGCAATATCTGGTCGCGTATACCGTCTTTTTGAACCCAAGGAGGAAGACGAAGTTAGTTTCGAGCAAGCTAGGTGGTGTGCTCGCCATTTTCCGATCAGTTCTTTACTGTCGCCGTAGGTGTTGACCATGTCCCAGAATGTGCAGCCACCTATTTTACTTGGATGCTCTGATTGCAGGTTTCAGTAAAACTTTTATAAGTCGCGGACGCCGTCATGTCAGCATACCTACCTTCCCTTAACGAGAAATCCTGCACACGTAAAGATGTTATCGTGTCTAAAACGGGATATCAACCTTCCGCTTCCACGGGGAACAAGATGTTCTTAGAACCGAAGTGACGAAGTACAACAGACAGTTCAATTCGGGAGCGATGGGTACATAAAGAACTCACGATAATCGTATAGTTGATAACGGTGCCCTTATATGAATGATCATTCGATCAACCGAGATGCCTAGGTCGCCTTTACTAGAGTTGATCCTTAGCGACTTTGAGAATACTCTCCCCGTACAATTCTCCAAGACCTGCAATCGTACATTGAACCCGCTTGATGTCATGTAAAGTAGCCGCTCAAGTTGAATGTCCTTTATAAGCACGGGGCGTCATGGTTGTTAGCGGCCCATGTAGATTTTCCGGTCGTATGACGGAAACGCAAACTCGTTAGCTCCTACCGGTTTTCCTTCCTTGGATGGACTTTGATGAAATCCAAGTCGGCCGAATGAAAGCGTAGCCCATTCGAAATAGATGAATGGGTTGCTATACCGTGTTCGATTTGAAACATAAAAAAGAGATGGGTTGGTTAGTCAACACCTTTAGAATTCAACATCATCAAACAACGAATTTACGCCATGTTCTATTTCAGAGTACAATGTGCCGGAGATACACGCAAACGTCAACGAAATACGGATGATAAAAGGACTCACAACCCTCACTTTCGATGACGAAAGTGGACTTGTGATGGTGAGTTAATCAGATGCCAGCACTGTGGTGCGTTCACATGCATTCCAAATCGAATCAGCCTATCAGAAACAGCCACTTAATCATACGCAACACAAGCTACCGCGCACGTCTCCTGACCATGTTCAACAGATACAGGGCCGCAATGCGAACAATCGTCGCGGCGCGCGGATATCCGACGCGGCCACTCAATTCCCCCCGTAGTAGTAGGCATTATTCAGCATGCAGTGGCACGTTCGACCCAGTACCTAAATAGAATCATCTGTCACACAGGGGTATATAAAAGCCTACAACTCCCGTGTCATATATCCCACTCAGTGCATACTACATCCATTACCATGTCTCTCTGTGACAAGTGTATTGCTGGTATGGTTTAGCTCTGTGGAGCGATCGACTTGATCTGATCATACTCTGCATAGGCGTTCGTCACGAGGGTACTCCCGAGGGTATGTGCTGCTAGAGATTGTACACTAATCGTCCGCAATCTCACACAGTTTGCAACAGGCAAAATCGTGGAGATTAATGGCGTCAAGACTTACGTCGCAACGCCTACGATCAATTATCCTAATGACAAGGCAATCCTCTTTCTCCCCGACGTCTTCGGTATCGAGCTCCCTAATGCCAAGGTCCGTCATTCTTCACGACGACGAAACGGCTCTGAAAGTTGATTGTGTCAAATCACAGTTGCTCGCAGATGACTTTGCTAGAAACGGATTCAAGGTAAACGATACCCGTGTGCTAAGTTGTGCAATCCTTTCCGACCTTCTTTAAACAGGTTTACGCCATTGACTATTTCGACGGTGACTGTCTCCCACCAGATGCGTTGAACGTGGGTCCATAATCGACCAGAAATAATTCGTAATACTAATGTTTGAACAGAGCGGTACATTCGACCTACCTACCTGGATCGGCAAACATGGCCCAGACGTCACGCGTCCACTTCTCAACAAGGTCATTGATGGCCTCAGGGCACTCGGTGTGACGCAGTTTGCAGCAACTGGTTACTGCTTCGGTGGTGAGTAACGAGTGTTAGCTACTTGATAAATGGATACAAACGAGTATTAGGTCGCTACACTTTTGATCTCGCATTCGACAAGGTCATCAAAGTTGCTGCCGTTTCACACCCGTCCCTCCTCAAAGTTCCCGATGACCTCGATGTGAGCGTTTCGATCCCGCGTTTCTATCCATCATCAACTCTTATCTTGCATGACAGAAATTCAAAAGTACCAAGATTCCCCTCCTGATTAACTCGTGTGAGACGGACGGAATGTTCCCTGCCGAGGCCCAAGCCAAAGCAGATGAAATCCTCGGCGGAGGCTCCAGTTCC